>JAMQGT020002316.1:0-11067 GCA_024447675.2 Pterophyllum scalare | reverse complement strand
ACTATGTGACACTTAAGTAGCATTCCTATATTCAAAAGTAAGGGGTAGTTACAGATTGTTTATAGTGGTCCTGAATTAGATATGAGTAAAGAAAAAACTTCTGAAAGCAGGTTCATAAAAATCATAAAGCTTATCTGACCATTTTCCATTCAAGATCATCTTCTTTGGCATTTCCACACAGCTTCCAGGGTGGCTGCTATTTTTAAGTCCTCGTATGACAAATTCTACTAAGTGCTCTTTTATTATGGGCCTGAGATTTGTGGAGGGAGCCAACATCAGCTTCTGCTTCAAAACTGAACTGAATTTCATGTGAAGTATCATCAGTGGGGCTGAGAGCTGGGTTTCCAGCTACTACTCAGTGGTTTTCAGCTGAAGAGACCACAGCTTTCAAGGCCAAAGGCAGCACGTCAGGCCGAGTGCACGTTCATCAATTTGTTCAAAATTCATTCATCAAGGTGTGCAATTAGAATTTGGTCCCACAAACCGACACTTCAACAGGAACATCATGATGTGACACATCTTGGAGAGAAAACAACCTAAATTCTGGCACGTATCTCATGCAAACTCAGACTGCACTGCAAACAGAGTTTAATTTTTGCTTACAACCTGGACCTCTTGCCAGATTAGTCTCCCTGCAACTCTGTCCACTGAAAATCAAGTCCACTGTTCTGACACAGAGGCACAAGTACAAGAGGATGACTTCTCAAAGATCGAGAAATAGCAGCCTCACCAAAAGATGTCCAGTGGTGCACATAAAGGCAATCTTGCCTGTAAGATTGGGCAAATTTAAACCAGGAAAGGTTTTTGATTGTGGAACTGTTCTCAGGACACTTTGATTGCACCTCATATTAGTGAATGTTAGAAAATCCTCCTGGGGTAAGAAGCTCGAGGTAATTTGGTGTCAGAGCGTGTCATTAAGTTCCCAGAAATATCTTCATCTGTCACAGGTGGACAAGCAAAGCAGTAAATAGCCTGGCATCTGCACAACACTTTCCTAGTCTTGCTACAAGCCACAAACATCAGAGACAATTTGGGTTCAAATATGGGTTCTTGGTCAAGGATATGCAGACTTGTACAGTAAAGACCCTACAATAATTACAGAGAAAACTCAACAGTCAAAACGACCCCCTATGAGCAAGCACTTGGTGACAGTGGGAAGGAAAAACTCCCTTTAACAGGAAGAAACCTTCAGCAGAACCAGGCTCAGGGAGGGGCAGTCATCTGCTGCGACCGGTTGGGGCTGAGGGGAGAGAGACAGGACAAAAGACACACTGGGAGTTTAAGTGGGTTTAATCGCTTGGCTGATGGGTGAACATTAAAGTCTCCTGGATTCTAGACCAATTAAAAAAAAAAGAAAAGCCTGACTTATCTGGCAGAAAATGATTTCACATTTTTGACTGAGTGCTTTCAAATATTGTATTCAGCTGGCTCCAATAAATCGGTGATCTCTTCTTTGAGAAATTAGACCTACATCGATGGTCCAGCGACAGCAAGTACTGCCGGTACTAAGGTGGTACTTCAAGTGATAGCCATCATTAGAAATGGAACCTTTAAATGTACAGGTCACCAAAAAATGAGCCCCAATACCACCCGTCAATGTGACTGAAGAGGGTACTTTGTTATCATAATCAGCAGGTAACGCATCGACTATCAGGTAATAACTACTGTCTTCCTGTCCCCAGCTTTGACTCTAATGTATCTCCAATGTCATCAATGGATGAAGCTCATTTCTGCTTTATGTTGGAGTAAGAGGGGAGAGAGGCACATTTCATTTGCTGCTGTAATGACATAAACATCAATCTGTCTGAACTGCTGCTTAAACGACTGTGTAACCTTTACAGCACTGTTAAAGAAAGATGTATAATTTCTGCATAAAAAGCGAAGCAGAGGTAATAAAAAGAGGAGTCTAGCTGATGCACTTTCACTTTACTGGACCTCCAGTCTTTTTTATGCGCAGTCAAAAAGTCGCACCCCAGGAGTCACTTTGTAAAGACTCGCTGATATTTCCTGCTCCTACGCTACTCGCTGAATTTGAACAGATTTAAAAATTGCTGGGAACAACAACAGATTGAGAGCCATAAAAAGTAGGATAAAGCCTTTATTACCCACTGACATCCCCCACATAATCGAAATATTTTACAAGGCCTTCCATTTTATGGACCTCTACCCACTATAAATTATATTATGCAAGAAACATCATCATGACCAGTGGCATTAACTACCTTATATTAAATAGGTTTCCAGAGGGAAGGATTGACTTGCTATATGTAGCCTGGAACAAAATTCAATCTGCTGCTATGTTTAATGCCACATTTTTTATTATCTCGCAAGCATATGTTGGAATGGCTACAGATGATGAAGCTTGCTTCTGGGCAGATGATCATCAGTGCTGTTTTTTTCCTTTTTTTAAAGCACTCCTAATAACAGGATCCGACAAATTGTTTGTGACCTTTGTCAAGGTTTTGCTGGAAACACAGTGGCCAGCAGTAGCAACTGTGCTAGCCTGCGGCGTGTGGAATATGCAAAGCTCCCCTATTTTTTTTCGTGCAAGGTTTCAACATGAAAACGTGAAATTGTTTGGAAACATTTTGCCTCGCAGGGCCTTCACGGAGAGAAGCCGCATAGAGCTGAGCTATGCAAGAATGTTTGATGCGGCTTCCTTAGTTGAGCATATGCCACATTGTGTTTTCGGGAGGCTGTGTTTGTGTGCAGGCCTTTTTCACAGAGCTGCGACTCTGGCCATAGGGAGGAAGGGCCGGTCAGGGACAGCAGCTGTGCGGCCCTCTGTGAGCATCATGGCATGCGTGACCTGGCCAAAAGCACAAGGTAAGCAGAAAAAACTACCAACAATGCAATGCAGCACAGATCTAACAAATCTTCCATGTCACTCATGTTGTTCACTGGAAATGACACAGTAGGAGAAACGCGTGGGTCAAAAGGGTCAAAGAGAAATGCATAAGCAGTTAAACACACAGTAGCCAGGAGGGAAGAGGCTTAATGGAGAGATCAAGGCTGCAGCTCACTGAGGAAGGAGGGATGAAACGGAGGTGGTGAAGAATGGACGGGGTGGGGCAGGTGGTAGGCATGGGCAGGGGGATGCTGGTGCATCTGCCTGGGGCAATGGTATTGACGGACATATTTCCCACAGCTCCATGTCACGGCAGGATCATCGCACATGATTACGGGGGGGATCAGCGTGATCGGCTGTCGCTGATTTCACTGACATCTGTCGGTGAGGTGATACAAGCTGTGACAAGGATTGGCCCAGACATGAAATCTTGAGCAGCTTTCGAGCCGAGGCTCCTTGTACAAACTGTCTCCTTGTTCTATCGAATTCAAAGAGAGAGTCCTTCTTCCTCAGCTCGCAGGAATCTCACACCTTTGTCCCGAATACGGCACCAATAAGAACTCCTTCATACAACTGGATTTTCATGGATTATATATCGATGGTCTGCTACCTTCCCAGTTTTCTCTGTAGGACCTTTTCTGTTTTCTAGACAACCCAGAAAAGTGATGCTTCACAAATTTATGTCAAAACAGCATGGTATTAGAGAGAATTTAATAATTTAACAAAGATTCTACAATCAAAAGGTTCGGCATGAAAATGTGTTATTACCAAAAGGAATAATCCATCCAAGATCTTTTTTCAGCTGATGGGATTTACTAAGTTATCAAGTAAATGACTCAGTTCTAATCCTGTTGTGTATAAGCACATTATGTAAGCATAATGTACTGTATATCTTACAGGATATCCATCTACGCGGCCAACTCCATTTAATGATCAAGACATGCAACCGAGAGCCTGGAAAAATGTCTCCTCTGCATATCTTTGTTTTTTTTAGACAAATGCCGGCAAAAAAAATCTATATTTATGCTGAATAAAATACAGTACTGAGATTTCAGAGTTAATGTATGCATGTCTCTTACAACATAGTGAGCAAAATAAATTCACACATAATCCACTGATTGAGTGACCTTTACTAAAACCAATATCTGCTGGCTTCACAAGATGGATTATTCATCCCCAGTAATTGCACGGTTCATAACAATGAGATTCGGATTAAGGAATTCATTATGCTTGGAGCAGAGAACAGCTTGTATACAATTACCTTCAAGTCCAGCCCAGGAGATAAAAATCATTTCCTCAATATGCAGAGCTGGGACTGCTTTGATGTGACCCTCATCATAGCACAGGCACAGAAAATGATCTCCCTGCTAAATCCTTTCTTCATTTCATCTCAGAGATTTGAGGGAAATTCTTAAACATATGGCTTAAATTGTTGGTGATGTCTGGGCAGTATATCATCAGGGACAGGAGACTCAGCCTGTCCTCTCTTTTTTTTGACGTGAGCTCTATCTTTGATTAAATGTCAGACTTTCACATATGCTGGAAGAAAATCCTCTTCTTCCTTAGAGGTTCCTTCCAAGAAAAAGATCTAAACTGCGCGTTGACCACGACTAAGACCTCAGACATAACGCTGCCGTTCATGCGATGAATCGTCCTGGAAGCTGACAGACCAATCAGCAGAAGAACTTTGACTTCTGAAAAATGTTTTGTAGTACATTATTATTATTATTACTTTTAACGGACTTCTACCCAAAGATCATTGTGCACAGACTCAGATCCAGGGAATCTAAAATATAATTAGTTAGGGAGACCTGAAAGAGGACAAAATGAAATGATTTGATACATTTAAAAAAATACATTAATTCTTTATTCGTTTTTAAAAAATATTTGGTATTCAGTTAAATTAATATTATTATTAATATTTAATATTATTGTTAGTATTTGAGCTCTGTAGCTACTGCAGCAGCAGTACAGAGAAAGTACATTCAAACACCATTTAAATATTCCACTCCATCCACCAGGTGAAACTGAGTGCAGTGCAGCTTCAGCTACTCACAAATTTCCTTTAGCATGAACATGCCTTTGAACAACAAATACTTTACTGTGAGTTCCATAGAAAGGACACCGGGCCTCATGCACAGACAGGTACGCACAAATCTGTACCAAAACATTTCAGGAACAAATCCGTGATTCATCAATATTTTCCGGCCTGTGTTTAAATGTTTTTCTTCTGTTAGGCTGATTTTTTAAAACATTAACATTGTTTCAGGGAAAACTTTGGTCATTGCAGCCGCCTCGTTTTTTTTCCTTTTCAGCCCTGTTATTCCCAGGGAAACATTTTGGAAAGATGAGCCTCTTCCCACTTCCTCTTTGGACACTGTTCTTCCAGTTTCTTCAGCTGGAAATTCTCCTGCTTGTTTTCTTAGCGGTTCAGGCTTCTCTTGTCCAACAGTGTCGCCTCTTTTCTCCATGATCCACATGACGCCCCTGAAAAATCAGGGTTTGTCAGCAGGCAGTGAGTGCAGTGCTTTTGATCTTGAAGGATTCTGATTCACTATGATTAGAGCAAAACTGGCATGATGGTAAACGTCTGTACGAACAAGGTTAAAATGTTTCCATGCACGCACGTCATTATTCAGTATCAGTCTTGTTAGAACAGTTAAAGTGAACATCCACTGACTAAAAAAGGATTTCAGAGTTCAGACCTCTTTCTCAGGAGCCACGCTGGGATGAACTCTCCACCATCATTAGTTCCAACCCTCAGTTGTTCAGCTCATACCTATTCTCTTCTGTCCCCTAATTACGGCAGGCTAAATCATTCACCGCACTCTCTCCCCCAAACGAGCAGCAGTACGTGGCTGCTGGTGCAACCAGATTAATATAAAAATGTTAATTTTCTGAATCATTTTTTCACCCAAAGTTATGACTGAGCTTCAGTCCAGTTCTCTGACTCATCGTCTGATTGTTGGCTGACGCCCTGCGGCCAGACGCAGAACCCCAAATCAGAACAAAAACTAAGAGGAAATGACGTAAGACTGACGGGACCTCCAGAGCTTTGTCAAGGCTTTGGACATCCCACTGTCACGCCTGCTTTTATACTGATAATCAAGACTCGTCCTTCAAAGATCAGACTAAATGTAAGTGAGCTATATTTGCTACTCAGAGCTGTGGCACTGAACACAGTCTGGAACCTCTAAATGTGTGAAAACTATTTAAACGTGAATCTTTGTGTCTAACAGGCGGGTGGAACAAATAAAGACTTAATGTGTGCACGTGGTTAAACAACAGCTCAGCTGATGAATGTGAGGACAATTATATTTAGAGAATTTCAGAAATCACAGGATAAAATAAATACCTTTAAAGCTCATCTTATTAATAGTGGTGAATGATGCAGGCTTTTTAACTTATTGATCCTTCTGGGAATGATTAAGGCTTCTTTCAGGCTGTTTATATGACCAGTCCTATACATAAATAATGCCACCCTGCTTTACCACCAGAAATGTTTATGACAGATTAAAGGCCAGCGTCCAACTGCACTTTCATTCCAGTTATTTTTGTTTTAATGCATGCGTTAATCAATTAATTCTGTCATAAAAGGCCACCATAAACTGTGTGCAGAAGTTAATGAGTCTGGCATTACCACATCATTACACCAGCTGGCATAATGGAGCATGTGTTGTTTGTCATAATATATGCTGCCACGCTTAACAGTCATAAATGGTTTGGATTGGTAAATGTCCCTTTTCTGTTTGATGACAGAGACTAAAGGCGTGCACGTACTTCCATACAGGTGTACGTACAGTACAGGTGACTCACCGGATCAAGACTGGAGGTTCGAGCCCCTCGTTATCAAGTAGCTGTTGAAAATGCACCAATTATATAAATATACAGATAAATTGCATACTTTAAATGTAACACAGGTCACTGCGTTTCAAAACAACTGTGAGCCAAATGTGTCCACCTTCACAGTATATTATCAGTAGTATTAGGATTTCTACAGGTAAAGTTCTGGGAATTTTTATAAGCTTCGAGTGGAGAATTTCATATTTTTAACTGCTTGCATGCACAATTTTTTTTATCCTAGTCCTTTCTATTAACAGATCTATGTTACGTATATGCAGCTGAGTGAGAGAAAAGAAGCTAAAGTGTCTGCAGTTAGTTTAACTGGAGGGCCACAGGCCAAAGGAAGGCTGTGTGGGAAACACTGGAATGAACCTGTTCTGGGAGCTCAGCTCAAAGTAAAACACACAGTCAGCAATATTTTTGTCTCGTTTTGAAATGTTAAATTTAGTCGAGTACTGTGAAACTGTTTTTGTTCTGCTGACCTGAACTTACCCCCCAGCTTTAGGGTTCTGCCCCCTGAGGTGAGAATCACAAACACTGTTGTTTCTCTTTGCCACAACTTAATCAATTATTTAGTCAGCAGTTTTTTCATACACCCAGAAGCTGCTGAGTTGCCTACAGTGACTTTCATCTTGATGTCTTTCTGTGTCAGTTACATTTAAAAGGTGCTCTTTCACAGCCTGTATGACTGAATATGAAAGACTGAGGCCTTTCCCACGATCACTTTGGCACCTGCAGGGTTAGGGTGTGCACATTTCTTGCAGTAGCAGAGGTATAAAATGCACGTCCATCCATTCATCCGCTTACAAGCAGTCTGCAGCTCACTGAGGGGGGAGGAGCCCAGTCTGCCTCAAGGTCACCAGGCCCTTCACCACAGTGGCATGATGGGTAGCTCTTGCCTGTGCCAGCCAGTCAGCCGGCCAGGAACTGCTCTGGTTTGCCTGGCCAACATTACCTTGACTGAAAGGAGGGAAGGAGGCACCGGCAACCCCTGCCGCTCGGTAACTGGTACCAAATGGTGCCTCCCCTCTGGGGTCCTGACCTCCGAGCAGGCAGAGTCCCAGGACACCTCAGAGCTGAGCTGGAGGATGGGCAGACAGCTGTCTTCTGTCACTGGGTCCGTGGACCTTGAAGATCATTGTTCGCTGCATACACAGTCACTTAGAAAAAGACCTGCTCAAAAATCAGGACACTAGAATTACAGATTCACTTTTGTTTCTATTTTTAAAGCTAATGTTATTGTTTTACTTTCTATTTTCAGCATCAATACTGGAATGAGACAAAGGCTTCACGAAAACTGTCCACAAATAAGGAAAATAAGCTAAAATAATTGAGCTCAGAGCCCTGCAGCACAGCAGGAATAAGGCTATGATGTATGGCATAAGGAGCAAAAGGTATTAATTACCAATTTATCCAGCACAAAGTTTTTTCTCTGAACTTCTTTGCTGTTCTTTTCTTTGGGAAAATCAGGCATATTTAGCTTATTCACATCCAAAGCACTATGCATTTGTCCTCAGTAGTACAACATCAAAAATCAAACTTAATATTTTTAAAAAGTGACTAATAATTATCCACAGTTTGCTTTTTCTGCATAAATAAAGATTAAAAATCATTAAGAGTCTCTGGGTTCATGTAAATCGCTTCAAATCTGTCTGAACAATTAATATGAAAACAACTGAGTGAAACGACGACATATTTTTGAATTCTCCTGAGTAAATTGTTGCTGCGGGACAATTAATATCAACAGTCTTACTTCTGTTCTGCTACCTTTGCCTGTGAAGCCAGTGAGACTCTGAGGAACAGTGTTATATGGATCTTGATGGGGAGAAGCTGCATAATTAATTTGTATATTCTAGCATGACAGATGTTTGATTTTGGCCGTAAAAGTAATTAATAAGAGAGTGGAGGGAGAGGCAGATTGCTGGAAGATTATTTATGAAGACTCCTCACTGAGCACGTTAGAAGTACTGCAGGGGGGCTGAGTGTGTGTGTGTGTGTGTGTGTGTTGCAGAGGGTATCTGCCCTTGCTCAAGCCCTAACATCAGCTGTCCCAGCTGTTAGCCTAGCTGCTGTCTGTCCTCAGATCTGTTTTGTTGTCCATGAATAAGCCCAGCTGAAATGACTAACACACACACACCCACACACACACACACACACACACACACACACACACACACACACACACTCTGAGAGTAAAACAAAGCATTTGTTGCTGTTCTTTAACAAGCCTGCAGAGTTGATGATGTGACACTGGAAGCAGTGGAGGGTGGAATACTAAATGTAAGGTAAACATCTTCACACAGAGATGCACACAGGTGCAGTATATGCAGCGTACACCACAAATAGACTTTAAACTGTGGATATATATATATATATATATATATATATATATATATTTATATATATATATATATATATATATATATATATATATATATATGTGTGTGTGTGTGTGTGTGTGTGTGTGTGTGTGTGAGTTTAGCATCAGAGAACAACTTCATATGCCATCAATGTGCTAATATTTTTTTAAAAAACCCTCACTCTTATTTTGAAAATCCCATCATTCCCATCGCTTGTGTTTTACTACCAGCTGACCAGCTCGCTCAGTGGTGTGCTTGTATTCTCCACCACAGAGGAGCTTGTTCCACAGTGGGACATACTCCAGCTGCACCTTTGGACTGCTGCTGCTGCTGATGGTGACCAGGAGGGCCGGTCTAACCAGAACCCGCTTCAGGTGGAAACCTGGTTCCTGGGCTGAGCTGCAGTCCTGCAGACGGGAGCTGATCCTGTAATCTGACAGAACACAACAAGTGTGATTCTGGTATATGAGCACAATTTCTACAATTGCACAATTGCTACCTTAATTAACAAAAAATGACCTACAAATATATTAGACCACCACCCAATATAAGGTTTGTGCCACAGCTGCCCATAAACATCCTTTCTGTTTCTGTAATAGTTGATCCACCAGTATGTACAAGCTGAAATATAATTATTGTTGTTATCCATGAATTTTCAAAATTACTGTTTTGCAAAAGTGCAGAAAAACAGTAAAACACATGATTAGTTATTTACATGCATTCCTGAACAGCAAAATTTGTTTCAGTGGTTGAATGTTAATGAACTCATTTTTGACTTCTGAGGAGTCTTCAGGTCAAATTTGGGTATAAAATGTGAATTCAGTCACCACAGGTGGGCTAATAAATATATATACCAGCTATTTATTACACGAGAACACATTTTATGGTTGTGTAAATCAAAACCAAACAAACTACTAAAAGATTTCTAGAAAACAAATTTTAGATAAGCAGAAACTTCTTTGTGTTTGTTTTTATGCGAGGTTTTATTCTGTACTAAGTAATAAAACATTTTCAGAGAAGAAACATCAGTTATTTAATAATTCAATAATAATTAGTTTAATGGTTCATTTAAGAAGGTGCACATTTATACAGGTGTGCACACCAACCAGCACAATCTAGATCTAAATGAGAGAGAAACTCACCTGCATTTCATTGAGATATTTTTATGTTCTGTCCAAACAATCAGGACAGATTTTTTTAATTAAAATGATCAGACTTTAACTAAGGCAACACAGACTTCATTCTCTTCATCCTCTTCTTCCTCTTCCAGCCACAGTCAGAATTTATTAAACCACAAGTGTTTAATTCCTCAGCGCTGTACAGGATGCTGAATTATAACCAGTGACTGCACATGACATGTCACAGGAATCCACCCTCTCCTTGCTCACTCTGACCACGCCTGTTCCCCACCACTAAAGTTGCCATTTTGACAGAAACGTGGCGTCTCATGAAATCGGTCTCTGCACTTTGGTCAAAAGCCTGGCCGGACTTACAGAAAGGCCCAAAAGGAGAAAAGAAAATAATTAGATACGGCTCAGCGTTTTGCAACAGCAGGGACGGGACAATTTATGCTCCAATCTAGGCACAAACTTGCGCTTTTCTTTTTTTCCCCGTTTTTATTACAGAGCTGCACGCCTTCAGAAGATAATAATGAACCGTAATGGATGCCAAACAGTGAGGACAGGGAGTGAATGTAATTTTCTCAATGAGGGCATAAATCTCACACTGTGGCTGTTACTGGAGAGTCTTGTGGATTTTCAAATCTGCTGCTTTGATTGAAGCAGTCACCGTACATCACGAGCCTTGTAACTCGACAGAAGGTTAGTGCAGGTGATCTGCCACCGTGTGATTTTGTTGGTTGCAGGCCCGGATGCTCTGTAAGGTCTTATTAGTCGGCACTGATTAAAAAACAAAGCACTGACAGCGGTGCACAGGAAGGGGTGACTTAATCAACCCCCACTGTTCCTGCTGTAATATGCATAGATGATGTTTTAACTACACTGCTCAAAAAAAATA
>JAMQGT020002315.1:0-38867 GCA_024447675.2 Pterophyllum scalare | reverse complement strand
TTTGTAACCCTACTTGGTTCAGTTAGGTATTGCTTAACATTCCGTCATCATTTATCAAATCAGTTTTTGGAAAGCCAGATGCAGCTTACCATATCAATCTGACCTATTTGGGAGTTGCTGTCACCAGTGCTACCCACTGTTGGTTCAGATCAGTCAGAATGAACACTTGTAGCCAACATCACTGCAGGAAAAACATCTTGCTGCCCAAGCTTGCATAAACAGTGTATATACTATTGTCAAAGTATACTTGAATGACACTTCCGGTATACATAAATACCTGTCTTCAAAGAGACTGAACATGCTGGAGACCGGTGTCTTTGCAACCAAGACGAAATGTTCTAAACCTGCAAGCAAACTTTCCAAAGCAGGTTAGTTCTTTCTCCAACAGTGTGT
Source organism: Pterophyllum scalare (assembly GCA_024447675.2). Classification (NCBI taxonomy): domain Eukaryota; kingdom Metazoa; phylum Chordata; class Actinopteri; order Cichliformes; family Cichlidae; genus Pterophyllum; species Pterophyllum scalare. The sequence continues at coordinate 38,474 of JAMQGT020002315.1, read as the reverse complement.
TTGGGATTGGGGGTGGGGTGGGGTGGGGTGGGGAGCAATACGTGGTTGTGTCATTCATTTCATAGTATTGCTCTGGAAATACCGGTGAGACTGAGAGCTCTGCGTGTTGCAGAGTGCACACGTTGCAGGAAACACATGTACTTCACCTTCACTGAATTAAACAGCTGGCACTTCAATTCATTCTTGAGGAGAAGAGGAGGGTTTAGGATGCTGGTTCGAATCCTCCGACAGATATGTGCTGGACAAACCGTTTGGGAAAAGCTTCAGAGAACCCTCAGGCTGGCATGGAAAATTGAAGGGGTGAAGTGCTGCCACCTGTCTCCACTCTCATTAGCACCACTGTGGGCCCTTGAGCAAGGCCCTTAGCAACTGGGGGGCAGCTGCTCCCGGGCAGCTTTCTAGCTGCTCCCCGCTCTGCATGTTGTGCTGTGTGTACTGCATGTGTGTTTGATGGGTTAAATGCTGAATTGCACTGCATATCTATGTGAGGATAAAGTTGTTCATGAGTACTGCAAATATCAGCGTCACCAGCCAACTGTTGCTTTCTTTTTGTCTCATTAGGGACGGTTAATTAATTAAGTTAAATACAACAAAAAGGTCAGCACGCCGTGTAAAACATCAATAAAAACGTGATGTAAATCCACATTTTATTCACAATAGAAAATAGAAAACGTCAAATGTTTAAACTGAGACATTTTACCATTTCATGACAGATATATGCTCATTTTGAACTGGATGGCAGCAACACGTCTCAAAAAGTTAAGAGGGAGCAACAAAAGGCTGGAAAAGTTAGTGACACTAAACAGAAAGAGCAGAAGGAACATCTTCCAGCGAACGAGGTTCACTGGCAGCAGGTCAGTAACATGATCAGGATAAAAGGAGCATCTTTCATATTGCAGGCCTGAATGCATTTTTTTCTGTGTGTTTGTTCACATTTAATACTTGTTTGTGATCTCCTGTGTGAACTGCAAATGACCTAAAAGTGTCGCGCATGCACAATAGAGGAAGCAATAACGTCACACAGTGTTTGCAGATGTAAACATGGATCAGAATAGCGACGTTTGTCGAGTGTCAGTGACGTGCAGACACAGGCCGCATTCGTAAAGATCAGATACGTATTGGATTTAGGACCACATATCCAAGTGGCCTGGGTCGCATTTGTAAAAACTGGATCTGTGTTGTTCAGACCGTCATGAAAAGATCAGATACAGGTTGCATGAGGGCAAAAAAAATCCGATTGGGTCACTTCAGGCTGCAGTGTGAACGTAGCCTTAGTGAAGATGGGCAGAGGTTCACCAATCTGGGAAATCTGCAAATTATAGAACAATTTATTTTCCTGCAGTCCAGACCTTTGACCAGCTGAGAACATCCGGAGCATCGGGAGCCAAAAACAGGACAAGCTGGAATCCTCTGTCAGACAGAATGGGACAGCATTCCTCTCCAGCAGCTGCTCTCAGTTCCAGATGTTTACGGACTGATGTTAAAGGAAGAGGAGATGCTGCACAGCTGGAAACACAGACCTGAAGCAGACTTTTTGCAATGTGTTGCTGCCATCAAACTCAAAGTGAGCTAATATTTTTCTTACAGTGATACATTTTCTCAGTTTAAACATGTTTTATATTGTGAATAATTTTGCATTCATGAGGTTTGAAAATCAATGACTTGCTTTTATTTGCATTTTTTCCCAGTGTACCAACTTTTCAGAATTGGGACTGCAAATAAAATAAAGTTAAGGATGATTCTGACTAACAGCATTATTGTGTATAAGTGGGCTACACTGGAACATACGAGCACCCACTGTGAAGTGTAACAGCGTGTTGTTTGCTACCCTTAAATAAAGGAACTAAAGGCCCACTTCCTGCAACTTTAACAACGGGGTTAAAGTTCACCAGCTAACGAGCCAGGCCACATAAAGACACAGCACCACTTTAAACTTCGGAAGCACATGCACTAACATTGCTTTTCTACTCTAGCTGAGCATTCAAAGCACTTGACAGTAGAAACTTAACTTTGTTTGGACCCCTTAAAATGGGGTTATCCAGATAAAATAAAATGATCTCACAGCATCTGATTATTGTATGATAACTGGATAAAAGTGTGCCCTGCCTTTCACAGCGCTCACATTAAACAGAGCAGAAATCTGTGGAAAACACTGATTACCTGCTCCAATCAGGCTCTTTGAGCCTGTGTTAGAACAGATGTTGCATTATTGTGACCAATGCATGTGGCAGTCCCTAATTATACACAAACCAACATGAGAGGAAATCTCTACATGTAAACAACAGAAATAAGAAGGAAAAAAAAGCACATTTCAAGAGTTTTAGAAGGAAACAAATGGCTTTAACACATCTGTTGGACCTTAAAGATACACTCTGAATAAAAACACAAACCCCCATCAACACCTTTAACTGCTTTGTGTTGTCAGCTCCAGCTTTGTAAGGGAAAGAGTCTGGAATGAGTCACTTAGTGTCAGCCTCTAGACAATAAACTCAGGTCAATGAAATGTCCCCAAAATTACATCAAAGTGTGTTTGTGTGAAAGAGTCCTCCAGTCACCTGCTTGGCGATGGCCCAGAACCGCTTTTCCAGCCAATCCAAGGACATCTGCAGCCCGATAGCTAAAAATAGAAAACACACAGACGCACACAGCATTAAGACAGACGCACGGTGAGATGGACTCTGCAGAGGCGGCGCTCAGCATTTAGCTGTGTTTGTGGAGGAAAAGGAGGAGGACAGGAAATCAATTCGACCCTCAGTTCACCTCTGTCGTGTCCTGACGCTAATGAAGGGATGTAAACACTGATGAGCCTGATGGTGTGTGTGCTCCCTGCAGGCTGGGTAATGGCACGTCTCTCGGTAATGCTCTGCAGCAGCTTCATTACTGCGAGCATCAGACTGTAGTACACAGCAAGCATTTAGGAGCAACTTGAATGGTGAACAGTTTATACTCTGCTGAAAATCCGTGTCGAGTTAAATCTGGGCTGATGTGTTTAAAGGCTTTACTAAAACCCAGCTGACTGCTTGCTAAACTTTTCCTGAACAACGTTCCTCCAATCAGTACGTAGAAATTTTAGAAGTTTAAAAATAATCCTTCTTGATCTTTCAGTGCACAAATATGTTGGACTGCATTTTTGCATTTGTGCAATATTTCTAAAATTAGAAACATCGTTTCTCAGACTGATGCTAAAAAGTTAATCCATGCATTTATTACTTCTAGGCTGGACTACTGTAATTCATTATTATCAGGCTGTCCTAAAAACTCCCTGAAAAGCCTTCAGCTGATCCAAAATGCTGCAGCTAGAGTACTGACAGGGACTAGAAAGAGAGAGCATATTTCTCCCATATTGGCTTCTCTTCATTGGCTCCCTGTTAAATCTAGAATAGAATTTAAAATCCTTCTCCTAACATACAAGGTCTTGAATAATCAGGCCCCATCTTATCTCAAAGACCTCATAGTACCGTATCACCCCAATAGAGCACTTCGCTCTCAGACTGCTGGCTTACTTGTGGTTCCTAGGATACTTAAAAGTAGAATGGGAGGCAGAGCCTTCAGCTTTCAGGCCCCTCTTCTGTGGAACCAGCTCCCAGCTTGGATTCAGGAGACAGACACCCTCTCTATTTTTAAGATTAGACTTAAAACTTTCCTTTTTGATCAAGCTTATAGTTAGGGCTGGATCAGATGACCCTGAACCCCCCTTAGTTATGCTGCAATCGGCCTAGGCTGCTGGGGGGTTCCCATAATGCACTGTTTCCTTTCATTCTTTTCATTCACCTTATTTACTTTGTTTATACTCCACTCTGCATTTAATCATTAGGGTTAGTTCCCTAACCCTAACCTAACCCAACCGGTCGCAGCAGATGACTGCCCCTCCCTGAGCCTGGTTCTGCTGGAGGTTTCTTCCTGTTAAAAGGGAGTTTTTCCTTCCCACTGTCGCCAACTGCTTGCTCATAGGGGGTTGTTTTGACTGTTGGGTTTTCTCTGTATATTACAATAAAAAGCGCCTTGAGGTGACTATTATGATTTCATGCTATATAAATCAAATTGAAGTGACTTCAACTGAAAGACAACAGAAAGTACTTCACCCTTCATTCAACACTAACACACTGCAGTTAAGTACTGTAGACACTGGTGGATACCAAACTTTAATATTCCCAATCAGTCACCTCACTAAAGGTTAAAAAATATAAAATTAATGACTACCATAACCTGCCGTCTTCTGAATCCACACATTTCAAACATGAACGCTCTACAGCCTGTTTACTATTCGGTCTATCACAGGGTTGTGTACTGCTGACAGTTATTAGACTGATGGATTATTGTGTCAAACTGTGCCTCCAACAGGATTTCTGCCAGCGTAACGCTTCCAGAACCATTAAAAGAATCTAGGCTGAATTTTAGAGAAACAAAAGGCTCAACAAACTCCTACTGGTGTATCTTTCATATATAAGTCATATTTTGGAGTTATTATTCAGTTATATTTAGGTTCATTTTTAACTTGGGATAAATAAAGCACACGTCATCTTATTATGTGTTCTATTTTACTCATATAGCACCACCACAACAATCTCCTCAGACACTTTATATTACAAGGTAAAAATCCTAAAATCTTATTGTATTCTCAGATTTATTAACTCAGCTGAGAACCATTTCTTTAAGCCAGTTTTTCCCTGATTGGCTGCACCTTACAAACAGCAGGTATAGAAACTGCTTTGAGTGCTTAAATTGCATAAGAAGGTGCTATATAAGTCCATTTACCATTTAGGTAAATATATTTGCACATATTTGCATCAGAATCCTCTAAAAAGAATCAGGATGCAACAATAAGTTCTGTCACTGCAAAATTTCTTCATGATCGAAGGATCCAATAATCCAGAATAATATTTATGGCAACACTGGGTAGCTGCATAATATCAGCACATAGAAAGTTTGGGCTGGGTGAGGTATGGGCCCTCCTAGTTTGAAACTTTGGCCGTGTTTAATGTGAACATCCCCCGCTGGAACAGTATTCAACTGGAAATTAGAAAAAGTGGAAGTGGACTGACTGTGTTCAGTGAATGAATCCTAGCAGAAGTGTGAGCGAGCTGAAAGCGTGCCAACCTGACAGCCAATCACCGATCTTGGTGTGATGGTGGGATAGCTGCAGTCATCTCTGCTACTCTTTTTAAAAAATGCAGTGAACTTGTTATATAATGCAGTTATATCCACAGACTGTAAATAAAAGCTTCCAGGTGTGAAAAGTTCAGCCAGTGTGTAAGTGCCTTAAATCTACGCTCTCACTAACAGCCAGCAGGGGGCGACTCCTCTGGCTGTGACAGAAGCATGACTACATTGATTTCTAAGGGAAAACAGCACCAGCACTGATGTCATCTGTGACCTCTGCAAACACATTTCTGATGACTTTATGGTCTCACTGGTCTGAAGCTTCAGAGAAAACCACATGACGATCATTTTGTGAATTATGGTTCCACGAGAATCGATAAGCATGCTGAATCCTTATAGGGCTTACTTTGTGATTGACAGCTCTGAGCGTGCAGCGCCCCTGGACTCAGTGTTTTCTGCAGCATCAAGATTTTAATGATCAAAATGTTCAACTCATGGTTTGATGAGGACTTCAAACTGGGCCATCTTTAAAATGACTTTTAAACCCACCAATCCTCTTCAGCGTCGCAGGGGGGCTGGAGCCTATCCCAGCTGTCATTGGGCAAGAGGCAGGTACACCTGTACAGGTGACCAGTCTGACACAGGGCTAACAGAGAAAGACAATTCAGAGTGACCAGTGAACCTAACCCCAGTAACTGCATGTCTTTGGACTGTGGGAGGAAACCCACACCAACACGGGGAGAACATGCAGACTCCACACAGAAAAGCCCGGGCAAAGGAGGATTCAAACCCAGACCTTCTAGTGTGAGGCAGCAACGCTAACTGCCACGCCACCATGCTGTTTGACTTTGATTGTTCAAAGAAGACTCGAACAAGATGAGTGGAAGAGGCAAAGGAGGCGCCAAGCATGACCGTAAAGTTCTCCGTGATAACGTCCAGGACTTTTAAATCCTTCTTTTTAATAAGCCCTCTTTTGTGAGTCTTGACATTTTTGCCCTTTGTTCCTTTAGTGCTTTAACTGAAAGCTGTTATTTAAAGAGTTTTATAACAGTCGTCCATCCCCGCTGTCTCAAATGCTAAGCCTAATTTTTAATTACTACCATCCATTTCAAAGGTAAATGTGTGAGAACTAAAAGCTCGACAGCTGCATCAGGTGGGGCGAGGGCTTTGAGAAAGGACACTGAGGACAATTAAACTGAGAACAACTAACTACAACCCCCAAAATATTCAGTTTAGTGCTTTATAACTCATGCACTGCAGTAACAACAACATGTTACCGTCAGCCAGTAAGTGAGTTACACAGATCTGAGTGGACTGAAGTCGGGTTATTGTGCACATATTTCAAACAAAGTGTGATAGTACCACAGCAGAGGTGATCAGAGAGAGACAACGCTGAGGCTCTTTTTTAATGAGAGCTGATAAATGAAGGAGGAACTCCTGTGTTAAATGTTATTGAGGTAAGCCTTTATGGAACAGATTAGTCCCGTATCACCCCAATAGAGCACTTCGCTCTCAGACTGCTGGCCTACTTGTGGTTCCTAGGATACTTCAGAGTAGAATGGGAGGCAGAGCCTTCAGCTTTCAGGCCCCTCTTCTGTGGAACCAGCTCCCAGCTTGGATTCAGGAGACAGACACCCTCTCTATTTTTAAGATTAGGCTTAAAACTTTCCTTTTTGATCAAGCTTATTGTTAGGGCTGGATCAGATGACCCTGAACCACCCCTTAGTTATGCTGCTGTCCAGTACCTACTATCTTGGTCACTATACCCCCCTATGCTTGCTCATAGGGGGTCATTTTAACTGTTGGGTTTTCTCTGTGTTATTGTAGGGTCTTTATCCACAATGCAAAGCGGCTTGAGGCGACTGTTTGTTGTGATTTGGCGCTATTTAAATAAAATTGCATTAAACTGAACTGAATACACAAATGTGAATTATTAACCTCAACTTCAGTCAAATTCAGTACTGGATTATGATGCAGCTCAAAAAATAAGACGACCCCGACACCCAGGCAGTCGGTGGGCCCGCCGTCAGCACATCACTCAGTAACCTCCGTGTTACGGGACCGGTGGGACTCATTTCACCTCAGAGCAACTTAATATCTGCAACTGTTTTTGTCACTTCAATAATGAAAACTGCTGTTCATGCAGGCAGCTGGTCTGCAGTCGCTCACACAGTAACAGAGAGAGATGAGGCACGGCGAGCCTCTTGTGTTCTGTGTTATTGGAAAAGCAGAGCAGCTGTAAAACCTTTTATTTGTGGTCATTGCTTCTAGTTATTGAGCTTCTAGTTATTGAGCCTTTCACTGACGCAGACTCCTCTCTGATGCTGCAGTGTCTCTGCTGTAGGTTTCTCTTCATCTTACCTTGATTATCATTTTAATATCAATAGTTTGGGAGCGTTTTGACTTCATTCCTCCAGCAAAAGTCTAAATGAACACCAGAACAGCCACAGACAATCCTCAGTGCTAATTGGCTGTGTGGAGGTAATGAGGCTCCTCGCTGCGCTTTAATAACAGAACCGCAGCTCATCGTTAATTATCTCTCATACCCTGACCTCCAGCTTTTTACTTTGAGCCACGTTTCTGCTCCTGGTCTGTTGTGCTGCTGGTCAGTGTGCGAGCTGGAGTCTGTGATGCAGAGACTCTTTCTGTTTGCAACTTTGAGCTTTCAGGGTTTTTAAGTGATGCCTGTCCATCCTGAGATCCCGCAGGAACAAATGCATTCGCCTCCCTCACAGGGAGAGATTGTTTATTCATTTATTCTCAGCTCGTTCGATACAAACACCCAGCATAAAGTTCTCTGAGAGCTTTCTGACAAGTCAAGAAATATCTGTACAAACCTAAAGTGGAAACTGTTTCTGGCAGCGCTGGCACTGACAGTATTTTCAGCTCATTTTATAGTTCCACTCGGTTTTAAGGCACGTCACACTCAGCTCATTGATTAGCTGTCTGGGCACCATTTTACCCTAATTTTTGCTCTATTAGCTTCCAGAGAAAAAGTCCTAAAAAGTCACTTTACACCCTCCTGGCAGACAGAACAGAAATACAGAATAAAAGTTTTTAGCAACTAAAAAAAAAGCTAGATGTTCCCCACAGGAGGTGGAGGAGCCCAAAAACAGAGCTCAAAGAAGTCCTATAATGAACTGAACCTCGCTGATAGGGGTCGGGTCAGGCTGCTTTTAGCCACAGGCTAAACAAGCATAGTTCCTGGGAGAAACTACAAGATCATATTTCTTGCCTGTGTTCTTCTAAGATTTCACTTTGGGGTAAACAAGTAGGTAAAAATACACATGTACAGCTGTAAACCTCACTGTAATCTTAAGGGATTAAAAGATGATTTCACATCAGTGTGTCCATGATCTGTTTCTGCTGGTTCAAAGTTTCTGGCTGCAAGGTGCATCCAGTTACCCCATTAATGTGGTGGTGAAGAGCTTTATCTTAAAGGTCAGAGACCTAAGCGAGAGCACAGTTTTGCAGACTTGAATTCATGACTCTGTAGAGAGCGTGAAGCTGAGAGGGAGTGTGTTGATTTCTTTGCCATGACCTCTACGTTTGCTCTTAGGTGCTGGCCCTGATCCTGAGGACAGCAGGGAAATTCTCTTTGTACTTTCAGAGTGCAAGGTTTTGAACTGGGACACCTCTGAGCTCAGTGTGTAGTAGCAGGCTTATAGCAGGAGGGGGAAATGTGACACTGCATTTGTGTCCTGACCTCTGGTTCCTTTAAACCTCTTAAGGCATCAGTCTCAGTCACCCCTTTAAAACAGCCTCTCTGCAGACTCAGTGGTCTGCGGATTTGCTCTGCTGTTTGATTTCTCAGTTTTTCCTCCTTTCCTGTCAGCAGCGTCCTTCAGCGCTGCAGCTGAACTGTTTCTGCTGCAGTCTGCAAGGACGAGTCCACAACGGGACAAGCAGCACATTTATTCATGCTTCTTGTCATGAAGTAAAAATAACTCACAAACGCTTCCCTTCAATCTGCAGCTGCTTTCCGCGTTTGATTTTAATAGAACGACTTTTCATTTATGTCGAGTGAGCTGAAAAGGTGAGAACACCACTGAGCATAAAAATCCAATTTACTACCAGTACCGCTTATATTTGTGTGTTATTATTTTGATAATCCGTATCATGTGTGTCTTTACTGGCTTGTTCATGCATGAATTTCTATCTGCAGAAGCCATCTGATGAAATTCCTCTTGTTTGTTCCTGATAACTGCATTTGTAGCTTCTGCATTCTGCTAAAATGTTGCTGAAGTCAGACGGTTTCACCACAGTGATCAATGCGTGTTTATCAAATCCATTTTTATGAATGTGAAATGCAAATCTGACAGTGCAGTGAGAGCAGCAGGCCCTGAGTGGCCTACACTCTTTTCTTTCTTTACCTTTACTTTGTAAATGTGTGTGTTTTTTTCCCAGCTGATGCTTCTGTAGTTCAGTCACTCTGCAGCTGCTGATTCATTTTTCACAGTGCTTCAGCAAGACTCATTGTTTTTAGTCCAGTCAAGACCGCTTTAGTAGATGGTTATTTCCTTCGCTTTCCATTTCACTAATTTATACTTGTCAGCATGTATTTGTTCTGGGACCTCCCTGCACTTCCATGAAAAGCATGAAGCAGGGAGAAAAGCAGCAAACCCTCCAGCACCTAGCAACAGATATGCCACAGATGAAGTCAGCCGCAGCTGAGAGAGGAGGAGCTGGGTTGTGAAGCAGGTTGTGGAGCCCCAGTAACGGTGGGCAGGCTACAGCTCCGTCATGCAGGCGTGGAGACTGATGGGTGACCTGCTGGTAACCACCAGCCACCGGTGAAAAGCGTGTCGTCCCCGATCGGCTCATGAGTGGCTGTGGGAGGTTGCTTGCTGTTGCTGGGTGGAACCGGTGACAAAGAGGTTACAGCACTGCACCAAAGTGTGATGTGATTGCTTTGGTCATTAGCAGGTTGCCATGGTCACCTGTAGTTTGCATGGAAAACTCCAACTTGTCTGCAAACACTCTTCACTGCTCACCAAGCAGAGGTGGAGAAACCGGAAATGGAAAATGTTCACCTTCAAAGTAAAAGTTTTGCCTTTTAAAACGCATTTGTTTCAGCTGTTAAACTTTTACTCTGAAGGTGAACATTCTCCATTTCCGGTTTCACGGCAGCTCAGAGGTCAGTTAGTGGGTGTGAGTCCTCCATGCAATCTGCTAGCCACCAAATCAGTCACAATGAGTGCAGCACCCTCTTTGTGACCGATTTCACCCAGCGACAGCCAGCTGCCACTCACCGTCCGGCCGGGTCATACACATTTTTCCCTGGCGCCTGGAGGTTGCTGGGTTCACGCCTGTGTGACTGACGCCTAAAGCAGCTTAAATGGTGCCACTCAAAACAAGAAACTTCAGCTGCCAAGTGGGTGACATTACACCCCATTACAACCATGTTTGCATATGGTACCTCTGATCAAAAAGCTTTATATCTGACATATTATTAGGGATGCAAATTTCAACATCTGGACTAGGATTGTTGGCCTCCCTCCCCGTCTCAGTCTGAGGGTGGAAGGAAGCATCAATTTATGCCACCTGTCTCCGTCTGCTCCACTCTGTGTCCGACTGTTTCATTCTTAATTCTTTTTGTCTTGTTTTTATTTTACTAACAAACAATAATTCAGTGCATTTATTTGTCACATTGAATCACTAAGTTAGGAACGCAGTGTTTGCGTTGAGCCTGATGTTGCTGTAAACATGAAAGAATAATTCCGTCTTTTCCTGAGGATTATGACTTCTTCATTTAAGGCTGGTGTGGGATCAGTGCTCTGTGTGAAGATGAATCGGTGCATCCCTAGTTATGTTCTTCTTGTAAGCGAAAGCCCTTAATTTGTACAGCATCCTCAGCAAACAAGAGAAGTCATTAAGTTTTATGATTTCGATGCATGTTTATATATTTTGAGATCTTTGGAAGTTGCAGTGGTTCTCTCACTGAGGGGGTACTGATCCTCCACTAGAAGCTTATGCATGTATAAACACTAATTCTTAGGCAGCTGTTATTTTTTAGTCTCTTCTGCATGCTGTAAATTTGCTGCCCTGGTACGTGCAGCAGTTACTGCACAGAAATACTACAGATTAGGTTCTTCCCTCTCTTCATTCAGCACGCAGCCTGCAGCTTCAACGCACTCTGCTGTTACTATTTCTGTCATACAGCTTTAATGCACATTACACAGTCAATGCAACACAGAGAGGACGGGTGCTCCAGCACACACACACACACACACACACACACACACACACACACACACACGCACACACACACGCAGCGTTGGCTTCCCTAGCCTGCTCTCTCTCTCTCCCCCTCTCTCTTTTTTACGTGCAGAGGCTCGCCCGTCCTCAGTCGGAGGGCTGGGTGTGTGCTGGACAGAGCGCTAAACGATCAGAGGAGGCGAAGCGAGCGAGTGATGTGGACAAAGAGAAGGAGAACGAATATGAGCAGTGTTTGATCTGGAATAAAACTCCAGTCCAGCCTCCAGATTCTAGTTTGAACAAAGACTCTAGCCTGAAATCACTTTGTGCCCTTGAAGACTGAAAGCTGGTTCATCCAAAACCCCGAAATCGCTGCTTTTAGAGCCGCTTCCCTCCAAATGCTGCAGATGAAGGAGAAGCAGAACAGTTCCTTTCTTCTGTCTCGCTTTGGAGGCTGAAACTGCAGCAGATGGTGAGCGGCTCGCGTGTGTGTGTGTGTGTGTGTGTGTGTGTGTGTGGATACTGTATGTACAGTAACATGCCTTTGAAAGTGTGTGCGTGCACATGTGAGCAGAAATAAGTGGACTCTCCTGCCCACTTTATGTAACTTTAATTTCGTGCTTGTTTCAGTCCGTTTGTTTCAACAACGTTAAAGCTGCAGCTGACCAGACCTGCAACTTTGCATTTCTGATCATGATTATTTCTATTTTTAATCAGTTATGAAACCTATTTCCTCGAGATTATAATCACATCTTGAAGACAGTTTAAAACTTAGAATACTGACTAACTGTTGCAGCTCTGCAGCCCCCCCATGTACAGAAAAACTGCCATTAAAGAACGATTTTCCCAGATTTACTGCTCTGTGCAGAATCCTGTGATGAGCCAGACCCCATCACCCTGCATCAGTGTCTGACTTTACTAATTTTTATGAGCCTGATGGAAAACCAGAAGAGTTGAGGCTGTGATAGAAGCCCATTAATGCCCAAAGTTTGGAGTCACCAGCAAACACGCAGGGCTGAAATCTTTGGCTGTCCACAAACATTAGGCCATGAAAAGTACAAGCTGATGCTTTTAATAGAAAGAGAGTCTAAAAGCATGTGGGAGTGAGCTTGTGTGTGTGTGCTTCTGGCATATATTCAGTGTGTGTGTGTGTGTGTGTGTGTGTGTGTGTGTGTGTGTGTGTGTGTGTGTGTGTGTTTGCTTGCTCCCTGTTGTCTCTCTGCTCGCCTCAGTGTGGATGCTGCAGTGTGTTTGTGCTCTCGGCCTTTTGGTCCCAACGCTCGGCTGCCTCGTTCTCAGGCTGTTTGGAGGAAAAGTACAGCCACGGGGGGAAGGGGATGGGGGGGGGGTAACTGCCTGTCAGAGGCCATTAAGCAGCTAGCGGGATGCCAAGTTAGAGCCCAGAAATGCTCTGCAGATGAAGCGGGGAACGTCACATGGCAGGACTTCAATGACAAAATGTGAACAGTGGAGTTTTAAATCGGGATAATAACCCTCCACTTTTCCACATAAATGGAAAGCTGTTTGCTGATTCCTCGAACACTAGTTCAGCCTAAGCACATACTGAAAGGCTTAAAGAGAGAACTTTAAGCGAGAAGGCTGCTGTTGAATCACTGCACAGTCAGTAAAAATGAGATCAAAATAATAAGAGCAGCATTAGTGGTTAAGTGGTTTCTCAGGAAATGTTTTGATGCCTCAAGGTCTGATTTGATGATCAGAACCACTGCTGGCAGCTATGGGGGAGAAAACCCGAATCTGATCAACGAGAGGTGGTGCGGGGGGGGGGGATCCCACTTCACTTCAATTCAACAACAGATTTCTGGAGTGTCCATAAGAGGAGCTGTGGTGTTTCAGCTTGGGGATAAATTAACAGTGGTTACAGAGTCCTGTAGTCCTTTACCTTCAGCAGATGTAATGAAGGAAAACTGAAACGTGTAATGTAGCACACACACATAAATCTGTAGGTGAGAGTCAAAGTATAAGCAATAAATAGATAAAAGTTTAATTATCAGCCTGATTCAGACATGGCAAAACATAGAAACATAGCTCCAAGGCCACAACCAGCACTTCAGTGTGCCCACCATTTTCTTTGTTCAGTGATGAATGCATGTACGCATTTAACATCAGAGGACAGCAGACTGATGCTGAGAGCAGTCTGCAGGCTCTGAGCTCTGTTAGACCAACAGGCTGATGGCAAGAAGCCAGAAGAAGGCAGACCCTGGTTCTCCAGGCTGGGGTTTGGCTGTGGGGCTGAGAACCAAATATATATATATCCTATAAAACAACCATATACAGCAACCATACAACATACTGGGGCTATTCAACATAAAAATAAATGCAAGTGTAATCAGCTGCATGATGAGGAAATATTTATTTTGACACCCTAAAGTGTGACACGCTGGTAGCTGAGAGTAATTAAACTGATACAAGCTTGGACTATCAGAGTTAGTGAATAAATACAAACTCTGTGTGAAGATGAAATTACAGCAACAAAACACCAGGTTCAGTCAGCAGCACCACGCAGGCTCAGGTATGCTGGGCCTGTTAAGCCCTGCAGGCCAGTCTCATGTGTCAGTTTTAGGCCCCTGCAGAACTTTTTCTGTCACTGTTTTTCAGGCTTTTCCAAACCAGGGAAAACCATGCCAAACTTATTTGAATGTTAGTGCAATTCACAACACAACACCAGTGCCAGGAGCTATCCAAGGTACTGAAAACAAATCCTGTCCGAGACTTACACAAACTATTAAATATGTGGAACTGCAAAAAAAATGAGGCCTTTTGGCACTAGCTTTAGATCATTTTCTGCACACAAACAGGAAGTACAATCAGACACTAAACTATTATTTTGGGGTCACAGCAAGCAATTTCATTGAAATACATGGGTATCAAACTGGAGCGTTAGATCCACCAATCAGATTTAGTTCTGAGGAAACTAACGCCCAAATAGGAGCCACTTGATTAAACTGAGCTTGTGCGTCAATGTGTGTAAACCAAAGAGCAGACTTTACCAACAGATCTGAATCCATTCACGTTGATTTAGCATGGGTAATGTGGGAGAAACTGCTAACAAGGTGACACTCTCCACACAGAAAATCAGACGTGAGTCTGAAAAGCAGAGCTGCTGTTTAACCTCCAATAAAGGCAGCAGGATCGTGCCATCTGTTGCTCGACCGCAGCAGCTCAGTGGTTATGAGGTTATGGGCTAACATATGAAGGATGTATATTGTTTACCACTGGTCCTGTGAAAGAGACTTAACTGTCAGGCCAAACAAAACAGCAGATGTGTGATGATGGTAAAAAAACAGAGTGAACAGGTCAGCGGCTGGACGGGCGGGGGCCTCGCGTGGTGGAGGAGGTGTTCTCTGGAATCAGTTATTCAAACAACATCTGGACTCCTGAGCAGGCATCTGTCCCACTCAGGGATTGAAACTAGAGTTTTAATCTGCGACCCCTCACTGCTGTGTGGGTGGCATCTAATCTGGTTGATGGTGCATTTGACAAGCTGCTTCAGCTCAACAGCCGTTTGCTCCCAAAACCTCCATAAAGTTCAAGAACTGAAGGATCCGAGGGGAACTCCTCTTCACTTTGTGTAACTGTGACAGCTTTTACTGAGACGTTACTGCAGGAGGAGGCCTGCTGTTTCCTGCAGAATGAGGAGCAATGTGGGTTCTGAAGTGGAAAATGTTTGAGCATTGAAGAGGCACAAAATCCCCAGAGAAAATTACAGCAGAGGAGCCCAAACCACAGGAAAGCAATGATTTCAAAGAATTTTACAATCCAGTGTTGTGTGATTAGTAGAGCTGGATATTAAACTTCAGCATTTTATGGCACCCAGAAATATATCTCTGGCACTACATATCAAAAACTGTCCACTTTGTGGTGAACCTTGTTTCTACAGGCTCCATATAGGAGAGCATGCAGAGCACACTTTTACACTTCTAACCTATCAGAACACAGGAAAACACGAAATAGGACAAAACCCTGTCTCTGCAGATCCTCAGAGACCATCCTGGCACTGCAAGTCTCAGTCTCAGTCTCATCTCCACCATTTTTTGAATGGTGTGGAACAGAGAACACAACCAAGGAGAAGGCGGAGAGGTCCCACAGGACAATATTTGTGTAGAAACACAGTGCAGAAAGCTGGTGTCAAAGTATCACTACACACAAGATTAAACTTTGTTTGATATTCACTGCATGTTTTACAAAGTGGGGAAAGAAAAATTTACTCTTTACTTGAGTAAAAGTTATATTAATTAGGTTTTAGCATCCAGATATACTTCGAGTGCATAAAGTAATATAATCATATTCAGTCATGTGAAAAAGAAAGTTTTCACAGGACTCTGCAGCAGCTGCAGATCCTCCATCAGCAGCAATAAGCTGCAGTGATGTTTCCTGTGTGGCTTCATCAGTCTGTCACATCACTGTGGAGGAGTCTGGTCCTCTCTCCTTCACAGCGGAGCTTCAGCTCAGTGAGGTTTGCAGCATTCATTCCTGCACAGCTCTCTGAAGGCCCCCCCACAGCACTCAGCAGGTCTGGACTCTGACTGGGCCGTTGCAGCTCCTTCATTCTTGCTGCTGTGCTTGGTTGGTGACCCGGTTTGGTCCCAGCTTCAGCTGTGGGACAGACGGCCTCACGCGTGCCTCTAGAACACTTTGGTCTGCAGAGGAGTTCATGGTCCACTCAGGGACTGCGAGGAGCCCAGATCCTCCGCCCTCCTCCACCGTGCTGACAGCTGCTCTGAGGTGTTGGTGCAGATGTTCTGAGTCTGGTTTCCTCCAAACATCTGCACTTCGGTCTGTTTGTTCCAGAAGTCTTTGTGGTTTGTTCAGATGCAGCTTTGCAGACCTGAGCTGTGCTGCCATGTTCTTTCAGAGAGAAGAGGCTCTCTGCTGCAGCCCTTCCAACCCAACCATACTAGTTCAGTCTCTTTCTAATTGGATGTCATGACCTTTAACCTCTAACATGTTAAATGAGGCCTGCAGAGTCTGAGATGGAGCACTTGGGTTTTTTTTCTCTAAGCATTGCATGGTCTGAGCTCGGGCTGAATTTGCTGGGATGTCCACTCCTGTAGGTTTGTGATAACGCACACCTGAATGCTCCAGAGCAGCAAACTGACAAAACGTTCCACTTTCATCGAGGCACTCACACCTGCTGATGATCAGCTGATCAGGTGCATTGGATTAGCAGCACCTGGCTGCTACTAACTCTCTTAATTCCTGTTGAAGCAGTAAGGGTGGACTTACTGGAACATAATTATTGATTCATTAATGTGTATATCACTTTAACAGCTGTATATAACTATAACTCTTCATATACTGCTGGTTAGTGTTATTTATAATTCACATTTAGTTACATGCAATTTCCTGCAAAATAACATGTAACTAAAGCTTTATTGTATTCATATTTGAAATATTTGCCTCAATAATTTGGTGGCTTACGTCCCTTTAAATAGAAATGTTGATTGATGCAGTAGACTAACTGAGGCCTTTCCAAGAGCCAGCATCAAAAGTCTTCTTAAATAAAAGCATCACATCACCTGCAATGCAACCCCCCCCCCAAATCATCAGAGTCTTTCCTCGGACCGGCTCACAGGCCGTATTTTTAATGAATAAACCTCCTTGGAATACCTGAGTTTGGACCTGACGTCCTCGACCTACACCCAGCAGCCTCAGAGCTCTCAGAGGTGTCCTTAAAAGTCCAAAGAAGAAGACGCCAAGTAGGGCAGAGAGGAGGGCAAGCTACAAGGAAGGAGCGACTGAGAAGAGAACCAGCAGAAAAGCAGCCAGGAGCAACTTCACATTTTGATAAACAGAAGATGACAGACCAGCCCCTACGTTTGTTTGTGGTCCTCGGCTCACAGCTGCGCACGCTGTTGAGTGTGCAGCAGTGGGTGAGTGCAGAGTGCTGATGGTGCACACTGGTGAACATTTATCCCAAAGTAAAGAGATCACGATAAAGGCGTCACGACGGACTTTGTACTTCCATTGTTCATCTCTGTCTGCAGGATTTATGGAAGGTGAGACTTTGTTCTTTTCATAAATGCTTCCTGTTGTTTCATGTAGGACTCAGTCGTTACCTGTTGTTACCGACATCAGGAAGCACAAGAGGTCATTGTCTCTGCATGCTCATCCTGTTAAAGGCAGCTATAGCTGTAGATTAAATGCAAACACCAGCTGTCCCTCTAAGTCTTTCTTCAGTCCCCTTCAGTGTGTTAGCATAGTGCTGGACACAAAAGCAGCCAGTATACTGGGATCCTCTGCTTTGGTTTCTTTGAGGTGACAGTTTCTGATGAGGACAGTCTAATCCTGCAGACACTCTGAGCACTGGTACTTACTGTACATTATCCTCAGTTCATACACAGAGGATCTGCCTGTCAATATCATCCCAGGATTAAAGTCCTGACTTTGCACTTGCAGTTTCTGCTCTCTTGATGATGCAAAGTGATGTCAAATATTCTTTGAGAGTCTCAGCAGCCTCTCTCTGTGAGCCATTATCTCCCTTCTATACCTGCATTGTAATTTCTCCTGTTTTTTAATGTCAGTCGTGCCCCGAAGGCACCTTTCTGCCTCACACAGTCCGTAGCAGAGTGACGGACGTCTTTGTGCCAACTTAACAAAAGAAAGACCTGCAACAAAAGAAAGACCTTGAGGCAGCATTTCTCTTTATAGCATTTAAAGATTGATGATGGAGTGGCAGCACTTTCCTTTTTCCACTGCAGCTTTATCTCCCCTGCACACTTCGCTCTGCATATCTGAAGTGCCCCAAACATACAGAGATATCAACAGAAGAAAAGTGAATAAGTTAAAAAAAAAGAGAGAATCATCAAAAAATTGAAACAGTTTTCTTGATTGCATGAGTGAAACAATGCTGTACTGTGTCTGCAGCGCACGGGAACTGTGCGTGGGCGTTCAGAAGACAAAAGTTGGCAGTGACTTTCCTCTGATGTTGGTGGATGAAAACACGGAGGATTATTCCACTTCACCATGAAACACGCTGTGTGTTTTCTCTGAGCAGTAAAGTGGAAGAATGAAGAGGATTGAGGGCATGCAAAGAGCTGCCAGCACAAGTTTCTAACCTGAGCATACTCCACTTAATCTCATACTGAGCTGTGCTCTTTATGGTTACACTTAAATGAAACCAGACTTGCAGAAGGCCAGAAGGACAAAGCATGCAGGGAGTGAGTAACCCTTTCATTTGCTTCAATGCTAACCGAATGAACCAGAGTCAGTGCACGTGGAGCTCAAAGTGAGCAACATCACTCTGAATAAAGATAAAGGATCACAAAGATGACCTGTTAAATAAAAAGGTGGAGATTTGTTTGTTTGAGTCATAAAATCCAACCTTAGAGCTGAAAATTCTTTGTGGAACTAATTATGCAGCTGCTCAGTGAGACTGATTACTAATATTTGGAATTATTTTTTATATACAATCTCAATAGTAATTGACAGAGGGGAAAATTTCCCACTACGCCACATTGAACCAGAGTCACATCCATTCTTAATCCAGAGGCTTTAATATGATGTGGGCCCTTTGCAGCTATAACAGCTTCAGCTCTTCTGGGAAGTCTTTCCACAGGTTTAGGAGTGTTTATGGGAATTTCTGACCATTCTTCCAGAATCTGTGAGGTCAGACACTGATGTTGGAGAGAAGGCCTGGCTCACAGTCTCCGCTCTAATCCATCCCAGAGGTGTTCTATCAGGCTGAGGTCAGGACTCTGTGCAGGCAGTTCTTCCACACCAAACTGGCTCATCCATGTCTTTATGGAGCTGCTTTGTGCACTGGTGTGCAGTCATGTTGGAACAGGAAGGGATCATCCCCAAACTGTCCTAAATGTCTCGGTATGCTGACGCATTAAGAGTTCCTTTCACTGGAACGAAGGGGCCGAGTCCAACTCCTGAAAAACACCTCCATTCATGTGCATTTTTGTATTTTTCAGGATGTTCACAGCTGGATGTTAGTGTGACCCAGCAGAGAGAAAAGAAACAGCTGGATGGCAGCCTGAGGCTTCAGTGGAGTAGATGTGGCAGACATGAAGAACCAGTACCAGTATGGACGAAGTCATCTGGAGAGACTGGGTGAGTCCAAACCATATATAACCTGTATAATGAAAAGCCTGAGCGGCTGCAGCACTGGAGACTGAGACCAACGTGACTCAGTTTAATGTGTTTATATTATAACACTCCTCTGGAAACTTACTGAAACTAAATAAAGCTGAATTTCAAGCCTGCATAAAAGAATCAAAAAACAAAACTTTAATAACACCAGTCTGATGCCTCTGTTCATGCTCCTGTCCCCATGGGCAGATGTTCTCTACATGTCTCACTTTGAGCGATCTGCTTACCTCAATCTACTAATCTACTGAAATCCATTAAAGAGCAAATGAGGGTGAACTGAGGCTTTAAAGTTCACACCATTAAAATGAGTTTAGCTCTTCTGTTTGTCGTGTCTTTCAGTGTACACGGCTCTGCTCGCTCTGGTGTTGGTTCTGCTGGGACTTCTGGGCTCCGTCACTGGCTGTCCTGGTGTCTGCACCTGCTATGGTAACACGACTGACTGCGCTGCTGTCGGACTCCTCTCTGACGCCCATCGTCGGGGTGCTCGCCCAGGACTCTCTGGCCCTCCGCCTATCCCAGAACAACCTCTCATTCCTGAGCAAAGCTGAGCTGTCCAACTTCAGCAGGCTGGAGGTACTGGATCTTTCCCAGAACCACTTTTCCACCCTGCAGCCTGGAGCTTTCTCAGGCCTGAGCAGCCTGCGCTGGTTAAATCTGTCCTCCAACTACCTCGGTAAACAGCTGGCAGGCTTTGAACTCAACAGCAGCACAGTGACAGTCCAGGGCTTGAATGGAAGTCACGGGAGTGTTGGACTGAGCAAGGAGGCTTTCAAGGGGCTGTGGCAGCTGCGGGAGCTTGATCTATCCTCCAACGACCTCATGTGGCTGCCCAAGGGCCTGCTGGATGGGCTTCAGAGACTCACCTGGCTGTCTCTGGCCAGCAACCTGCTCGTGACCCTGGACAGAGTCACATTTGAGCCCCTGGTGGGGCTGCAGCACCTCCTGCTGGTGGGAAATCCCTGGAAGTGTGATTGTGAGCTGAGAGAGTTCAAGCACTGGATGGAGTGGTTGATTTACAGGGGTGAGCAGGGCTGTTAGCAGGCCTCTCCATATCTCAATACTCTAAGACCGTCTGGGGTGTATAATCTAAGCAATTAATCTCCGTTCTGCAGGATGGATGTTTGCTGAGCAAAACCATCTAAGAGTATAATGGCCTCTGTCATTCACTCTGTCTTTCAATCATTCCCTGTCTCTCCTGGTTCCCTTCTTCCTCCGTTCCTCCTCCTTTCCCCCTTTTGTTGTGTCCCTTCTCCGTCTGTCTTATAGATGGGCAGGTAGATGCGATGCAGTGCAGCCTCCCAGGGGATCTGAAGGGCAGGGACATCCGCAGCGTGCCAGCCGAGATGTTCAGCTACTGCCTCCAGAGTCCAAACAAGGAGGGTGCCCCCCGGCCTCTTTGCATGCCTGGCCGGGTTGGCAGCGTCGACGATTGCATCCGCCAGCGCTACAGACCCGTGAGTGTTCGCCGGGCACAGGGCACGCAGATAGTCGCGGCTGTGGTGTGTGGCACAGTGTGCGTCATGATGGTGGTGGCAGCGACTTACGGCTGCGTGTACGCCTCCCTGGTAGCTCGCTACCAGAAAGAGATGAAGAGCCGCGGGCAGCCGCTGATGGCCGAGTCTGGAGCAGACACCGACCTGGAGGACGGGCAGACGTCATCCCCGACCTCACTGGAGGAGACGTCACCCAAGGAGGCCTGTGGCTTCGTGCACAGTTATCGAATCAGCAGTTTCTGATACTGGCTGCTTTTGCTCTTCAGCTCTCAGGTGTGCAGAGAGCTCACGGGGTGAAACTCTCCGGGTGGGGACTGATTGTACATCTTAATGGAGCAGAAGCTGTGATCCTGCAGCACTCCTTTTAATGTATGGATGCTCTGTGAATTGTTATTCCCTGCGCTGCATCCCTCAGCCAGCTCTGAAACTTCTCTCAAGCTGCTGTTTAGCACTTCTGCACCTTGACTTCCCTTCATGTGTGGTTTTATTTCTTTTTTAGAAATATGACTCTACATTTAGGTCTTTGCATCTGAGCCCAAGAAGCACAAAGTCAAAAAGTACAAATGTCTGTGAATGTGTGACATTTCTCCTGATGTTTGCTGCAAAAATGATTTTTCTCTTAATCAGCTGTACGTGTTTTACATTCCCCGTTCTGCAGAATGATTCTTACCTGTGTTAGGTGGAGGCCCTGCTGAATCCCCTCAGACACTTTAAACCACACCAGAGTCCTGCTGCTGTCAGGCAAATGCTGCTTTAAGCTTCATCACAGGTTAACTGCATTCAAACAATACTAGAGCTGTACTGCCGCCTAAGAGGGCAAGATTAGAGCTGCAACAGCTTCTAATCCAGCACAAAGGAACGCTCAACAAGTAACAGCTATGACTACTATTATCTCCAACACTGTCGAGTAAAGGAAGAGTGTGAGGATATCAGCTCACATGTGCTCCGACGTACAGCGGTGTGTGTTTGGATTTATTTTGAAATGAAAAAACTGAACCCTAATTGAACTCAAGGACTGTTAATCATGCTGAAGGTAATAAACTATCTATTTATCTAAACTGGATATTTTTTCCTTCTTAGATGCATCACAGCCACAATTCAGCCAGTGACAAACTCCAGCGTCAGTCAGGAAAACTCTCATTGCTCAGATTCATTATTAAACAGCTCAGCATCGGCATCTTTGGATGCTTTCTACCCGTCAGTTTTCTTAGCTGTTTCATCTAAAAAGGTTTAAAATTTAACATCTGGTGTAGATTCTACTGACAAAAATGATGGTATGTCTTTAAGGCAAGCATCCTAAAGATGTTTAACCTTGCATTACTTGTGCATGCCCCAGAGTGATTTCGTCCATTTCACAACCTCCAAATAATTGCTCTCAAATACCAGTGAGAGGATCACGTCTTTTACGGAGTCCTGCCATTGTCTGCTGTCTCTTTTCCTTCAGACCAAAGGAGGAGACGTTCCCTTGAGCCGAGTTCCCACCGCATGTTACGGATCGATTCGTTTCCCCGCTGCTGTTGCAGGCAGCTTTATGACATTGTTCATTTCGCATACCACGCAGTGATTTTGGTGACCACTGTGTGACCTGCAGAGTTTGCCACATCACCTTTTGGTACTTGCCTAACTTTCTTGAAAAGTATGCATAAAAAAAAGGCACTATTTACACCGGAAAACCAAAATGAGAGCAACTGGAATTGATCCACTGAAAAACCAATGGTCACCGCAGTTTCCCAAACTGGCTCCAAAAGTGGCTCAGTCCCCACACACTCCCATGTTGAAATGTAAAATCTTACAGCAGAAATGAACACGTTTACAGTCTGATACAAAAAAAGCCCTTACTTCCTGTTAAAAGGTAGTTTTTCCTTCCCACTGTAGCCAAAGACTTGCTCATAGAGGGTGTCGTTTTGACTGTTGGATTTTCTCTGTAATTACTGACATCTTTACCTTACAGTATAAAGTGATGATGTTGTGATATGGCGCTATATAAATAAAACTGAATTGAATTGAATCATTAGGGGTGTGGCCTCTTTGACTGACAGGTGGCTGTAGCTGCTAGCTGCCTGACCAGTCCACAGACCAGTGGGTCACTGTGGCTGCAGCAGCTCCATCCTTCATATACAGTCTATGGCTCAGCCATGATTAAAGCGAGTAACACTGTGATGCAGTCACCTGGCTTTACACCCAAATTAAAAGCTCAGTGGAAATATTTTTACTTCTCCTATTTTAGTTCATGTTACGCGTGCTGTAGCTGGTAGTTCCAGCTGCTAATTAGATGCTGACGAATGTAATTTGCTTTGGTTGTCACATTATTCAAAAGAAAAAGCATTTTTACCATTGAAAACTCCACTGGTTCTGATCTTGGGTTAATTAAGGAAACAGCAAGCAGGAGGAAAAGTCGATGATGACAGTGTGTGCCGTGCATGTTTGCGATGAAGGTGATGAAGAAGGTGAACATCACCAGCAGTGAAACTCACCTCCTGCCATGGCTGTCTGTCCTTCAGAGGACACGGTCACTGATGTCGTCGCTATGATGTACTTCACTCCTAAAGGACAGAACATTTAGCTCAGCGTTAACTAAAGATCACCTGAATGTGGCGTTATCGAGCTACTTTATGTTCTGTTGCTGCTTGTTTTTGTTACTCACTACCCTAGAAAAACATGTGAAGGGTTAAAGAGAGGTCACAAACAAACCTTTATCATTGACCGGGTAGTAGTAGAATCTTCCAGGAGTGTTTTCTGCAGCCAGGCGGTACCACAGAGGGAAGTGATCGATGGTGAACAGATTGTCTTTATCAGCTGGAGTCAGGAACTTCCTGCAAAGTGAACAAGCAGATAACATTTTACTGTGGAATCCACTGAGAGGCTGAGTGACTGCATGCTTTATTATTTCATGGTGGACCCTTGTATCAAGCTTTTATTAAACCACAAAAATGGCCAAAGGTGGGATCCAAACTGTTTTTATGCTACTGATGAATATTATTTTGTCCTCAGTCACTTCAAAGAAGTCAGAGCTTATAAACTCTGAAGCCCACAGCAGGAGGCAGCTGCAGCAACGAGTCTTAAACCGGCCCTGAAGCATGAAATTCATTTAAAAACGGAAATAGGAGGGTGGGAGAAGATATGTTTCTGCCCTTACTGCTCTCACCCTTCCACAGCAGCTGAATTATCTAGTCATCAATTATATTATCCTATTATATTATATTAATATATTCTGACATAATGTAATATGACATTATACGGGCAGTGCGGTGGCGTGGTGGTTAGGACTGCTGCCTCACAGTTAGAATGATATCTAGAAGGTCTGGGTTTGATTCCACCTCGGCCCGAGCCTCTCTGTGTGGAGTCTGCATGTTCTCTGCGTGGGTCCCCCCCCCCAACCCTGAACAGGATAAGTGAGTGGATGGATATTATATTATAATAAAATTCAAAAGACTGAACATAAAGTCGTCTGTCTGACCATCTTCATCTTACATGGTGCTCACAGCGCTTCATTCTTTCCTGTGAGGTTCAGACTTTAATCTAAGATCCTGCTGATCTTTCTGAGTCACTTTAATTGCAGCATTTTGACAGATAATTCAGTGTTATCACAGATCTGAGAGAGGAAGAAAAACTAACTCCATGACAGTGATCTGTGGTGTTTGAAACCTGGAGGACTGCACTGGTGTTCATGACAGACCGCTTTCTGAATAAAAATCTTCAATACTGCAAATCTGTCGTCTCACTTTAAAAAATATCCAGATTGCCTGCATGTGCCTCACATTGTGGCTGCAGGCTCTGAAAGGGAAACTCCTACAAATACAGATTTAATGATGTCAGCTGCAAAAATAACTGTGTCCACAGCACCAGAGCAGGAAAAAAAACAGTCCGCAGAAAAATGAGCAATGCACGCATTTATGCACATGGCACGGTGACAGCAGCTTCATTAACTCAGGGACGGCTCAGGATCTGACAGTAAGTGATGTTTGGCGTTAATAACGCAGCTCTCGTCTGGATAAATCCCGTACTCCACCTGAATCTCCGTCCTCAGGACCTCACACAGTTTTTCTCAAATGAGTTCGCTCTTATAGAAAATGAAACACATGTAAAACCTGCATACGCTGGATTGTTTCTGACATCAGCCACTCCTTCATCAACCTTACGCCCTCATCAGTCTGCTCGTGTCTGAGTCGCTAATCTGTGCTGCTACTGGCAGGTAACTACTGAAATGAACTGACTGCATCTCTGCGAGCACTGCTTTGCTGCGCTCCAGCAGTACTCCACCTCTGAGTAAACCTGTCAAAATGCACTGAGGCATAACTGGCTCTGCAAAGCAGCAAAGAGGCATCACCTCTTTGCATCACCTCAGTTATTGGAGGGTCTTCACCTACAATATAAAGCGCCTTGAGGCATCTGTTTGTTATGGTTTGGCACTATATGAATAAAATTGAATTGAACTGAACCTCTGAAACACTTCAGAGTTTTGATCTTTGATTTATTTATACATTTTTCTTGTGTTTGTCTCATCAAAATCTGATCACAGCTTTTAATAAGGCTCTGATTAATCTTAAAGTCATTCCGTTCCAGCCGTTGCAGATAAAACTGATCGAGACATGCTCTGACAAACTGATCAAACGTGCAGGTTAATGACAGCAGCTGAGATCAGCCACACTGACAGTTTAAAATGAGTGATGACACACAAGGTTAGAGGCATGTTTGAGCACAGCCATAAAGCATCTGAACAACCATAAGGATGTATTCAGCTTGCTGTAAAAATGGAAATGCAATATGAGTTTGAACTATGTTAATAACATGGCTGCTGAAAACAGGACAAACACGGGAAGGTCTGCAGTAACAGAGACACACACAGAGGCACACAGACAGAAGCAAAGAGTCCACACGGTGGCCTCAGGGTGCTGATAATGTGGTTGTTCAGCCGGGGTTATTGCTTTCATGGCTGCTGTCTGAGTTTGGACAGAAATGCCCCCAAAACCTTAAAAAATTCCCCACTGTGGACGAGGAGAGAAATGTTCCTGTTACCCTGCACAGGGACATCTGACTGCGGCACTGCAGTAAGAATCAGTTTGATGAGGCTCAGGTCCTGCCAGAACACTGAGCTGCAGCCTGTTTATTTAGTATCAGGCCGAAGAGCTCAGCTGAGAAAGGCTTTCCTGTATCTTAATTAAAAGTCTAAACTGTAATAAAATGCTACTGAAGAAAAAGTTGCTGCACATTTGTGGCTCCTCCTAGTACAGTGTTTGATGGTGAGACTGGTGGACTCTGGTTATTGGCCAGTTTGATGAAGCTGCTATCTCTGTACTGGTTCACTAACTGGGGAGCAGCTCCAGCAACTCTTGACATGACGTCTAAGAGCTGGACGTCACATTATTCTAGGTAAACACTTTGGAACATAACACTCAAGTTTCATCCATTAAAAACAGTGAATCGTTGTCATGTTGTCATGTTTTCATTTTTTCATTTTTTCAGCTTTGTTGTGTTTTGTGTTACAGTCTTACTTTGCCACTCTGGTCTCCACTCCTGTGTATCTCACAACCCTCATCAGGCCGGAACGAGTGCCGAGGAAAGCCGTCTCGACCCCCGGCTCCACCCTGCAGACGGACAACACAAACACAACGTGAGGAACCGCAGTTTCTACTTCCTGTTTGAAGTTTTTGAGTGAAATCAGCTGTTCATCAGGAATAAAAGCACTGTCTGTGACGCCATCATTATGGTAAGAACTGACACATTTTTAGTAGATGCATCTATGGCACTGAATTGAACATCCTAGGTCACGCGGTTCTTTTTGCCCCACAGGGTAATGACTCTGAAACGTTCAAAGAAACGCCCCAAAGGTTCTGACAGCCCCAGTGAAACATCCTCACTTTCTTCATCTTCCAGATAGCTTTGAATTTATCATCCCCAGCCAGAAACAGTGTGAAGAGATGTGGGGGGATTCGTTTAACGCGCCTCACCTGTCGTTGAGCATCAGGGCGTTCCAGTAGGCCTCGAGTGGAGCCGTGACCACGGCATCAAACAGTGTCTGTGACAGCAGCACCTCATCGCCTGGTTAACAGAAAGCTTCAGTTGAATGAAGCTAAATTTAAGGTTACAGTGGACCAAATATGATTTCATTTTGAAATGAAATGCAGATAAAGGGAACAAGCAAAATGAGTTCCCCTACACTCGAGGTCAGGCTCCTTCCCCAGCAGGTAGCGGATGGCGGCCTGCAGCTGGGAGTACTTTCGGTGAGCGGGGTCGATGTCCGTCTCACAGTAAGTCCTGAGGGAAACAGATGGGGGTTTGACAGGTCTTCAGGTGATTCTAGATACAGAGGTCAAAGCAAAATGTTCTACAGGACAATAAGGCAAATATACACTGCTCGAAAAAATTAAAGAACTCTTTGAAAACACATCAGATCTCGGTGGGAAAAAAAATCCTGCTGTGTTTCTACACTGACATGGACTGGGTGATGTGTTAGGAATGAAAGGATGAACTGATTGAAATCTTCTGTCCTAAATCATCAGGTTATGTTTTTGAAGATTCAGACGTACCACTCAGAGGCGATGGTGAGATCCGGTGAGGTCAGATCGTGCAGCCCTGAGAAGGAACGTATAAAAAGTGTAGTGAGTTCACACGAAAACACAGAAGTCTGCTTTACTTTACTTCAGTTTAAGAAGCTTCTGTGTTGCAGAGCATGCAGTTCACAGTCTCCACACAGCTCCCAATGTAAAGTCTGTGGGGAGGGGGACTGTGGAAAACCTCACCTTCTTCCACGGATACATTTCCTGTAAACATGAGCTTCCCGTGACCCTTCGTGAGCACCATGCCGAAGCTGCAGAGACACAGAAGAGCAGACGGTGAAGGACTCTGTGGACACCGATTGCATTTCTGGACTGTATCGTATGTCATGCTGCCCTCTAGAGGTCAGTGGAAGCCTGTGCTAACATACAGTAAAGAAACGTATGAATGTAAGAACAGTGGTGCACAGCCCCTCGTGCCTGTTTAGCAGCAGTTCAGGCACAGATAGACTTGTTTTGTGAGTAGATTCCCAGCTGCCTTCAGCTTAAGACTCCTACGACCTGGATGACCGAGGACCCGCCCAAACAACCGAGTGTACCACAGAAAAAGTGACAGGCTGGCTCCATTATTGAAACCCATTCACTGTTAGCACTGGAGAAGCCTCCTTCCCCAGCAGGCGGCCCGAGATGAGAGCTCAAACATCTTCATGAAACTAAAAAAGAAGTCCGGTTACTTTTTACAGAACATCACAAAAAAGCCTCTGAATCCCAATATTCACCTGGTGTTTTAGTCACAGTTACTATAAGACTAGACTCAGATAAACCAAAGTTCTTGTACAAAGCTAAAAGATAATCGTGTTATCCATAAATCTTCGAATCTACTGATTATTCGAGTACTTTTATTCCTGAACAGGTTGAATGTTGCATTTGTTTCATTTCTGATGTTTCAAATTTGGCCATAAAAACATGATTAACTTTGTTATTTGCCTCAAAAATAACAAAACCTTTTTTTAATCTTTAAACATGTTTTTTACAGATTTCTAAATGATTCTTGTTTTCTTGGTTTCGTGGCAGGTGGTCTAATGCATTCGTTAAACAATATCGTGTAAATTAAATGCAGAATCGGCTGAAAATTCAGCGAACACTGCGTTACTGTCGAGCCAAACGCTTTAGAGAAAGTCTGGAAGATAACTGCAGATTTACCTGAAAGGCGTGTCATCGATGTTGGTGTAGAAATATTGGTTGGTGAGGTACAGAGGCCTTTTCTGTCAGATGAACAAAGAATAATTTTATCAGCGACTCCAGGAGGAGAGTCCAAATGAAAAACAGGTCCCCTTTAAACCCGGGACGCTTCCTCTCATTACTGTATGGGAATCTTTGAGATGAAAACAAGCTATATGATAGATTGTATCAGTCTCACCCCTTTATCCACCGATGCTCTGATGTTCAAGCTGAGGGTGCCTGTTTCTCCTTTCACCATGGCTGTCCTCAGCTGAGAGCACAGTTAAAAGAAGCTCTGTTATTTTTCATGTGTTTCTGCTGAACCTGCTCTGGATCCTACATGATGATCTCTGAATAAAATCATCAATAATCAGGCCCTGAAATCATCGTTTGTGTTTACCAGCTCGTCCGTGTCCTCCCACTCCACCTCAGACAGATCCACACTGTTGTAGTTTGGCTTTGGCTTCAGTTTCTTTCCGTCTTTGTACTGTAGGACCAAAGAGGCACTGTTACTGAGTGTGTGTGTGAAATACTGCACAGCTCTACTCATAAATATTTAATACCTTTCCCTCTTAATGCACCTTTTGAGAGATTTGCTAAACTTTTATTACTTCAAATATAGCTCAGGTAAATCAGAGCTGCTGCCACGGGGCTCTTGGACTAAATTTGTCTCCCATAGTTCCTGAAACCTGTGGAAACAGAACTCACCAGAGGTCGAAGGTCGGGGTGAGCCAGGATGTAGCCGTTGTTGTTGAGGAGGAAGGCGTAGCCATGAGCTCCCAGCTGAGAGGAAAAACGGGAAACATTCAAAGCTTTTACTGTGAAACTTCATTTTGAAAATAAAATATAGTAGAAACAAACAGACAGAGCTGAAGCTCACCATGTAACGGGGCGCCAGCTTCATCACCTCCATCAGTGGGATGTCGGAGCCAACCACACCCAGCAGGATCCCATGGGACAGCTGGAGACAGGGTCAAAACTCAGAGTTAATAAACAATACCAGCCACTGTGGGTTGTGTCCTGCTTCCTTAAGAGTGTAAAGTGGCCACTGTTCTAAGTGGTTCTTGGAAGAAAGTTGACAGACCCGACGCCCCCTACTGGTCTCATGTGGTAGTTTTAAAATTTTTATTTCAATTCAATTTTATTTATATAGCGCCAAATAACAACAAACAGTCGCCTCAAAGCGCTTTGTATTGTAAGGTAAAGACCCTACAATAATGCAGAGAAAACCCAACAGTCAAAACAAACCCTATGAACAAGCACTTGGCGACAGTGGGAAGGAAAAACTCCCTTTTAACAGGAAGAAACCTCCAGCAGAACCAGGCTCAGGGAGCCTGCTGCGACCGGTTGGGGCTGAGGGGAGCGAGACAGGACAAAAGACACGCTGTGGAAGAGAGCCTTATGTGTGCAGAGCAGCATCAGGTCCATCAGCTTCTTCTGCATGTTTCCGTGTTTCCCACAATGCTTTGTTAAAGCTTTAAACTGACAGGAGGCTACAGGTTTTCATCCTCTCAGCCCAAAGTATGTCAGGATGTGCAGCTCAGTTATAATTTAGATAATGCTTCAAAAGTGCCCAGATGAGTCTCAGGAGGTTCAATATGTTTATTAATAAACAGCAAACTTGCCTCAATAAAACAACAGTTACATTCCTGCTCCTGAGCTTAACTGAGGAATTCTTTATGCATCTATTCATTTACTGCACGGGCATGCTGTTCTTCATCATTAGAGCTGACACTGACCGTCTCCTTCTTCTTGCTGAACACCGGCATGGCCACTGAGGTCATGAGCAGCAGACTCTGAGCCTTGGTGGTGAAGAGCTGAGGGAAGGAGAAGGTTGGACACAAAGTGGGATAATTTGACGTATCCACAGATAGAAATGATCAACGAATGTGTTAAAGGTGCACACAGTGCTACTGTCCACACTACAGACCTGCTGCCTTCCTTGGTGGGAGCTGTTACTGGACGGACTCAAAGAAGCTTTCTTTTGAAGGCCTTAGATAACATGTTTGTTCTCTTTGTGCATCCTAATGCTGTGTGTTCATATTTTCATTGTTCTGGATCTTTTGCATGTGCAGACTTTATTCTTTATTCTCCTGTTATAGTCTTACCCTGGTGTTTCAGTTTTGTATTAAATATATTACTATTGCAACTGTTGTTACTCCATTTTAATAATTTTAAAAAATATGGTTCTTCTATCTTCTCTTTTATCATATTTCTGTACATTTTTATAGATTTTATTATTTTATATTTATAATCTGTTTACTTTGACTGGAAAGCACTTTGAGTCACCTCTACTATTAAAAAATGTCTGCTGGTGTACTGATTTCACTGTATGTGCAGATCCGAGATTGAACTCCAGGTGGCAGTGTAGGCCAACCTGTCATGATCTGAGCGCTACAACCAGTTTCAGAAAACAGGATGTCATAAAGTACCTTTGAGCAAACTATGAGACAAAGCTATGTTTTTACAAGTTCACCTGTTTGTCTGTTTTAATATGGGGATATATGATGGATGGATGGATGGATGGATAGATAATGAAATACAGAGCATTTCCCCCTCTTTGTGCTGCTCACTCAGGTCAAACAGGGAGCACTTTGAGAGTGCAAACCCCCACCAAGTCTATGGGCAGTATTCCCTTTAAGGGAACACTTTTGTATTTTGTATATTTATTTTGTTTACTTTGTTCTTTTGAAACATACTTTAATAAGTTTGTAGTGCAGTAAAACTCAGACCAGGGCAGCATGTTTACTCTGATTACACAAACTTGTAGGAGCAGCTCATGGATGAGATATTTCTAACTAATTCTTGAGAATTATTCACACTTTGAACTTCAGATCAGTATATTGAATGTGAAGAAGAGGTCAGAGGTCAAATGTGACCTGAAGTTTTACACCTCTGTATGGTGCTTTCATTGATCATACACAGCACACTTGTAGGAATCATAGTCTCTAAGTTAGGCTTCCTGTGGCATTTGGACCAATAAATCTTCGGTGGATGTGACATTGTTAACCTGAACCCCCTGCAGCCCTGCAAAGTCTGACCGCAGTCCATTCAAACTTTCCGAGCTATGGCGTTTACAGACAGAATGAACCTTCTCCACCTCCTGGGTGGAGGTAATCATGTTTGGCTCACTGAATCCGTCTGAAGACGAGCAGCGACGGAGCCTTCGAGGCCATAACGCACAGATCACTGAGGTCTGCTGATCTTTACTACGTTTAAGTAATGATGAGGTTGTGTACTGTACACACTCTTTAAACTTGTTTAAATCTCATTGGGTGCTTTGTGTCTTTTGCCACTTTGTGAAACTGCAGTATGAAGAAAACCCGCCTGCTTGCTGCTGAAAACTTTCATTTGCTGCATGTTTGAAAAACTGTGAGAGGGTTTGGGGATTAACGGGTTCTCCTGCTGCACAGGAGGAAAAACACACATGGCCTAAACCCTGAGACCCAACCACGTCCATCCAGTTCACAGATGTCTACACAGAGCTGAGTCGTATTTACTGAACAATTTCTGCACAAAATGTTCTAAATGCCAAAACTAAGACAGAGGCTGAGAAGCTGCCTGATCATTTTTCTGTTTGTTTTAACAGGGCTTATTGGTCCACTAAGCAGCAGCACCCAGTGCAGCACCTATGTGCTGTTTTTTAAACATGCCAAACAAAGCTCACTGTTATAGACTGTGGGCTGTGCAGTGCCAGTATTACAGATGAAGAATATAAAACTCCAACTACTACTTTTTTTTTTTTTACCTCCTCTGTGTTTGGAAGCTGTTGGCGTGATGGAGATGAAGGCCCAGAGGATCATGGGATAATGAGTCCATGGAGACAGGAAGAAAAAGGACACATGAAGATGAAGTGACGATGATGATGATGACATTGTGCTGATTTAAATGAGCCCTTCACCCCAGATTTAAATCAAATGCTTAAAGTATCCTGTAAATATGTTTAATGGCTTCTCTGAGCCCTCTGATTGGCCGGGTCAGCTCACCACAGTGTCCATGTAGGCCTCTGTCCAGATGATGTCATGGTCATGGTTGATGACCATTGGCCGGCTGAGCACGTGCAGGTACTCCATGACGTTCTCCTGCACATCTGCCAGTGTGGATATGTGTGTGTAATAACCTGAGAAAACAGGTGCAGACATGTTAGTGTTTGCATGAAGAAAAGCAGGAGAACCCTCACACACACCCACAGGACTGACCTTTGTTGTTGCAGGCGATCCACTTGGTGTTTTGAGCAAAGGTCATCTCTCTGCCAATCAGGTAGGTGAAGACTCGCACCTGAACAGAGGAGCACACCTGATTATGTCTGTCTATACTGACACAGAACAATCCTGCTTCTGATTGGCTTTCTGAAGTGACCTGCTAATGCAACTTTAGTTAAACACAGAGAGCCAGGTGTGTTAGATCACCTTCACGATTATCAATCGTACACAGAGCTGCGTAACAATAGACAAAATATACTTAAGGTTAGTAATGTAACTTTAAATGTTACATTAACACAGTAAAACTTAGGTAATAATATATTAACTGCTACCAATAAAATGGTAACATGTGTGCAAGGTTTGTAAAAAAATTGTAATACAGTAACAATCACGGTGCAACAAGCTGAAAGTAACAAGCTAACGTAGGTTTTTATTATTACAGTTAGTTACACTTTAAAAAGTGTGTGGTCCTCACCCTGCGATCAGGCCAGTTGAACTCCTCGAAGACGGACTCAAAGTCCTCCATGGCGCCATCTGTGATCAGCATGATGGCCTGGTTACACATGCTTCCCTGACCGTTCACCCTCGCCTGCACACAAACACACAGCTTATCCAACATCAGTCTATAAGCCTTTAAAAGAGAAAACATGCATTTGTGAAGCTTAATATTAAATTGTAAGATTCAGGAATGCACTGATGGTGAATTTCTTATATTTTCTTAGAAATTCCTATATTTTTCTTAGTTTGTATGGATTTGCACCTATTTAGTGCCCCTTATGCAGATGGGAAACAACATGAAAATCCAATCAAATCCAGTCCAAACAACAGAGTTTGACAAAGTGATGCACAGAACACCAAAACACCAAAACACCAGAACACCAAAAACACCCAAAAAAAAATCAAAACAACAAATGCAGGTAAGAACATGCGACTCTCAGTCTGAGTTAAAAAGTAAAAATGGGTTTTAAAACAAGGAATGAAGGAGCCTTCCTGACACAAGTTTGGGGTCTATAGCTGAAAAAGCTCAGTCACCTTTAATAGTTCCAAAAAGTCAAATTTTTGGGACTACCTGGAGCAGCTGGTCCACTGACCTCAGTGACCTCGAGGGAAGGTATGGAGTCAGCAGCTTAAAATGTAAATATTTATATATAATAAATAAAGTTTTAAAAACAAATAATATTTTAAAATAGATTTGAACATGAACAGAGGAGAGGGAAGCCAGGAAAGGAGAATTTTGCTTGTTTTTAGGAATACCTGTTAAAAGATGACTAACTGCAGGTGAGCAAGTTAAGCGTTGCTAAAGCTAACATAAAGTGAACTACAGTCCAAACATGATAAAAAGCACAAATAAGATGTTCAAATTTTTTAAAAGGTTAAGCAGATTTGACCTTGGATAAAATGTGATGTCCTTCAGGCATCAGTTTTTATTGGCATATAAATTTGGGTATCATCTGCATAAAAATGGCTTTTTCTTTTTTTTTTTTAAATCAGGTGAAGCAGATAAAGGGAAAAGAGGACTGGCTCAAGACTGAAACTTTTTGAGAGGGGGGGCAGAGATGTAGAATCACCAAGGTGAACTGAGGAGGTTCTCTGTGACAAACAGGACCTGAACCACTGTAAGGTTGTACCTTTGATGGCCACGCAGTGTTTTAAAGGAGACACGAGAACGGCAGTATCAAAGCAGCAGTCAGATCTAAAAGCACGAGACTGACGAAAGTCGCCTGAGTCAGTAATTCGTAAAAGGTCATAAAGAATTCAGTGTTGTGGACAGTTTTAAAACCATACTGGAATTAAAAGGACTGCAGGTATAAAAGTGACGTTTTCTCTAATATTCTAATATCTCTAATATTTGAATGGCAGGTTTAAAATGAGTTTGAACTGAAGCATCCAAACTTGTTTTTTAATCAGCAGGAGCACCACAGCCTGTTTAAGATACTGGACCCCCTCCAAGATGCTCTCTGATGCGTTAATCAGAGTGTGAATCTTAGAAGCATTTGTAGTGTAGGTGTAGAAAAAAAGTGTGAATGGGTGAATGAGGCATGTTGTATAAAGTTCTTTGAGTGCTCAGGGTCCCTGGCATGCCAGGTATCAAGATGATGTGAAAGGGACTCAGAAAACCAAAGAGGTTTGTGTCACGACTGCTGCGGCAGGCACGGCAGAGAGGACCTCAGTGCAGGACTCAGAGACAAGAGTTAACATGTTCTTCACTTTATTAATCTCAACTGGCTGGACCGCTGCCAGCTGCACAAAAATGAGAAACTCAAAAAAATAGAGACTGGAAACTGAAAACACACAAAGCACACAGCAGGAACGTCAGCGACACTACACTGACAAGGACCCGACAAAGAACCACACAAGGAAACAATGGGAAGGGAAACTAAACACAGAAGGGCCAAGACACAGGAACAAAACAGACACAGGAACACGAACAAAGGGAAACCTGAATAACATACAAATAACTAGATAAACTAGCAAACTGAGAAACTAAACTGTAGAACTAAGAAACACAACCCGAAAAGTAAAACACAACAAAACTACACAAAAAGGAACTAAACACAGGGGGCCACCGGCCCAGAACCATGACAGTTTGAGTATTGGGAGTAAAAGGGCCAAACAGACTTTCAGTCTAACGAGCAGGCCGCTGCCTATGATGCCTCCACCAGGGCAGAGGTGGAGCAGGTGAGCAGGTATGCCCAATAGTAGAGGAGGAAGGGAGGCTTTTTGTCTGCCCAAGTCATTATTTACTGAACAACTGGCAGAAAATAGGAGGTCAGGCAGCATAAACCAGAAGAAAGTTGGTGTCAGAAACAGAGTAAACGCACCTGGAGACAGCAGGCCGTGCACACTGGTGCCATCTTTGGATCATGCTTTGGGTGTAGCACTCACATCCTACTGTAATATCCTCCACTGGCACCGGTAAATGGCATGCTACTTGCTGACATGTCAATATCAGTAACAGGGCTGATATTAGATAACCTCCAAGGCTGAAAAATGAAGCCCATCTGGAAGTTCCCCTAATGTTCACTTGAGACTTGCTCCAGCAGTGAGTCAGTCCCCATAGACCTCAAGGTTAAAATGTCCAACTTTACAGCAGAAAGAAACATGTTTAAAAAGGTTGAGGTTCCAGTGAGCGACATCAGTGTGACTACAGTCTATGACTCCAGCTAACTTTGATTCTGGAAATCTTGGCGTGTAAAAAGAGTGCTGAGCAGACACTAACCTCATTCAGGATTTTGAAGGACTCCTTCATGGCATTCTTGATCTTTGCTTCTCCTTTAACGTGCAGCTCCTCCACCAACACCTTAAAGTGCTGAGAAAGGAAATGAACAGAAAGAGGTTTCTCATACATTACATTACAGAAATGATGTTTTTATTACCCAGATTCAAAGTCATTCAAATCTATTTAAGAAAATTTGAGCATACGTGCCTCCCATTGTCCTGTCGGTCATGTACAACCAGATTTTAATCATTCAAGTCACTCAGGTGACTAAATTTTTGCATTATGTTTGAGGTACTTTGTAAATAATGTGACAGCATGCTACTGTCGGCCATAACCTTAAAGCCTTAAGCCTGAACTTTTGACTGGTCCTCACAAGCACTGAAGTTCTATAGTAGTTCTTGACTTGCTGTGGTTTCTGATGTCACTTTAAGAAGTAGGCTAAGAGGCTGATCTGACTCAGGGTATTCCTCTGTGTTTGTGTATGTGTAACAGCTGCTAAGATGCCTCCTGGGCTCTTTAAGCTTCCATGAAGCAGATAATGGTCTTACCTCTCTGTTGTCCAAGTCGGCCTGGACCAGAGTTCCTCTGAAACACGGCTCCACATAGCGAACGTAGTCTGTGTACTGCAGACAGGGAAGGAAGCATGTGAAGAGGAAGGCTCGTGAGCAAAAAAGTCAGTGGATCCGTTAAGTATACCAGTAACTGACCAATCACTGAGTCAAGGAATAATAATAATAATAATAATAATAATAACCAATGCCAAATGACAGAATAACCAAATCACACAGGGGAACAATGATCCCCCAGCAGGGAACCAGGCGGAAGTCGAAAAAAATCTAATACTGGAACAAATTCCCCAGTCAAGCAAATGAGGACCACCATGCCAAGGACAATCCTCACAGTACTGCTCAACATGCACCACATGAGAACCAGAAGCAAACCAGAAATAAATGGACTAGGGAGGAGTGTAAAGATGTGATGGAAGCCTATTCAAAAGCTTTATCGAACCCAAGTGTGGAATCACCAGACATATACAAGTGCTGTCATAAAATTAGAATATCATGAAAAAGTTGATTTATTTCAGTAATTCCATTCAAAAAGTGAAACTTGTATATTATATTCATTTATTACACACAGACTGATATATTTCAAATGTTTGTTTCTTTTAATTTTGATGATTATAACTGACAACTAATGAAAAGCCCAAATTCAGTATCTCAGAAAATTAGAATATTGTGAAAAGGTTCAATATTGAAGACACCTGGTGCCACACTCTAATCAGCTAATTAACTCAAACACCTACAAAGGCCTTTAAATGGTCTCTCAGTCTAGTTCTGTAGGCTACACAATCATGGGGAAGACTGCTGACTTGACAGTTGTCCAAAAGACGACCTTTGACACCTTGTACAAGGAAGCCAAGACACCAAAGGTCATTGCTAAAGAGGCTGGCTGTTCACAGAGCTCTGTGTCCAAGCACATTAATAGAGAGGCGAAGGGAAGGAAAAGATGTGGTAGAAAAAAGTGTCCAAGCAATAGGGATAACCACACCCTGGAGAGGATTGTGGAACAAAAGCCATTCAAAAATGTGGGGGAGACTCACAAAGAGTGGACTGCAGCTGGAGTCAGTGCTTCAAGAACCACCACCCACAGACGTATGCAGACATGGGTTTCAGCTGTCAAGAGAAGAGAGACGGCGTCAGAAGCGTGTCGCCTGGGCTAAAGACAAAAAGGACTGGACTGCTGCTGAGTGCTCCAAAGTTATGTTCTCTGATCAAAGTCAATTTGACATTTCCTTTGGAGATCAAGGTCCCAGAGTCTGGAGGAAGAGAGGAGAGGCACAGAATCCAAGCTGGCTGAGGTCCAGTGTAAAGTTTCCACAGTCAGTGATGGTTTGGTATGCCATGTCATCTGCTGCTGTTGGTCCACTGTGTTTTCTGAGGTCCAAGGTCAACGCGGCCGTCTACCAGGAAGTTTTAGAGCACTTCATGCTTTCTGTTACTGACCAACTTTATGGAGATGCAGATTTCATTTTCCAACAGGACTTGGCACCTGCACACAGTGCCAAAGCTCCCAGTACCTGCTTTAAGGACCATGGTATCCCTGCTCTTAATTGGCCAGCAAACTCTCCTGACCTTAACCCCATAGAAAATCTATGGGCTATTGTGAAGGGGAAGATGGGATACGACAGAGCCAACAATTCAGAAGAGCTGAAGGCCACTATCAGAGCAACCTGGGCTCTCATAACACCTGAGCAGTGCCACAGACTGATGGACTCCATGCCACGCCGCATTGCAGCAAATTCATTTCTGAGAAACTGAATTTGGGCTTTTCATTAGTTGTCAGTTATAATCATTAAAATTAAAAGAAACAAGCATTTGAAATATATCAGTCTGTGTGTAATGAATGAATATATTATACAAGTTTCACTTTT
>JAMQGT020002314.1:0-16980 GCA_024447675.2 Pterophyllum scalare | reverse complement strand
TGCTAATGCCAGTTAACTATCATCATCATGCATAAGTCCCCCGTCCAATGTTAAGTATTAACCCTATACCGCCAAACATGTTGTAATTGACTCTGTACTTTAAAAGTGCCACCATTCTTGTACTTCCAGCAACAATTACCATAAAACTCCTTGGTTGTGAAGTGCAGTTTCTCAGCTTTCAGAAACTGTTTGAATTTTTCCAATAGGACAAATGGTCACATAATTATGGTAATTCAAAGTTCCTTTGATCAGCCACCTCAGCGCTCAGTGTTAATCAGCTATTAGGTGCTGGTAAGGGGTGTTTCAGCGGTGATTGCCCGGCAGTAGAGGGTTAAAATATGTATGCTGTGTGTGCGTTTCAGATGGCTCTCATTGCAAAACTATGGCTGCAAACTGTCAGTCTAGGCATTCAAGTGTACCTAAGTAGGTACTAGGTACACTTTTGAAAGGTGCATTGCATTTGCAGGGCTTCATTTGGCTGTGCAACAACTACTGCTGCCAGTAAATGTCACAGAAATGTACTGAATGAAACTTCAAGTAGTGAACCAATTTTTGATACAATGGTAAGAAAAGGGTTCAGCACTTCAAAAAGCCTCATTTTGCCATCACTGACTTGAGCATAAAGTTTTCACTGTTGGGCGCAGGCATTACACACAGCAGCTTGACATGTTAATAATGAGCACTTGCCAGCACCACCTAGTCGGTGGTGGAGATGTTCAGTAGCCAAATGACAACATCCAAGTAGCCTACTGGGCTAAAAACATTCACATGACCCCGTGATGCAACCACGAACCGTAGCGCAGCTCAACCACACCACAGCTTGGCATAACACCTGGGTGCATGGGCCCTCTCATCTTTGCCTGCAGCTTTAATTTTTATTTATTATTACTTTTGTCAGTCTCAAGGTTTTTCGGTGACCATTGTGGGTTTTTCTGTCTTTAACGGTAGGGTACGTTTTTGTCCATGTCTGTGCATGAGCACCAACGTATTTCTCAGAAATGGTGGAAATCAAAAGGTGACTACAAAGAATGTGTTCACAATTGCAAAAACGAGATGTTTTGTAATCTGTGTCTCAATCTTTAAAGAAAAATTCTGTAGCTTACCTGGTAGTTCTGTGAGGTGACTGGTGGGGGTGGTGGAGGGACTTCGGGCTGCCGTTGAGGGTACCCATAATCAGTGGCAGCATGGGTTGGCTGGTACCCTCCGTAAGCTGCAGCAGTGGCAGCAGCCGCCACAGCGACAGGCGCAGGTCTAGCTACTGCAACTGTGGCTGCGGCAGGGGCATAGGCTGCTGCCACAGTGTGTGCTGCCACTGGTGCTTGATGAACCGTGTAACTGGCCACTGTGGTGGGATGAGTGTATGCTACCCCGGCCGCTGGCTGCTGGCTGAGAGGGCAAGACAAAAGGGAAATATCAAGGTTAGCTAGACAGTCACACCCTAAAGACATGTAAAATGGCTCACTGAAAGTTTTGTCTTACTTTAAAAGATCTTTTGCAGACTGCAGTGTTTCCAACACTTTACAGGTATAAAACAACCAAAGTATATAAGGCAACTCTTTCTAGGTACAGCATTAGATTTAGCATTAAACTACATGTAGCAAACCTCAGTAAATCACCTTTGTATAATTTGTCAAATATTTTCCCCCCAAAGTTTAGTGCTATGAAAGACGAACTCCTAAAAATGCCCATGCAATAAGGCCAGCCACCAAACTGTCCAAGTCCACATCTTTCAGTTATAAAACTGACACTACAGTCCTTCATTAAATCCAGACAACTATTTTAATGCCAAGAGCATTTTGGTATGGTGCAGAGCATCAGTAAATCTGGCCCATGGACAGTTATTTTTTTTCAGTTAATTTAATTAAATGTGTATTTGTAGACATTTCCCTTTCAGAGTCTGCAGGGGAGCCACAGGAATGCAAGCAATCAAGATATATTTTTAAAGTGAACCAATTAGTCAGATTACAGAAATCAGTCCATAATGAACACAACTGCAGCCATACAGCTCTGTAACTTGCAGAGCAGTGAAGCTCAGACCTCCCTCTCCTCCAGCTTACGCCCGATTCAGACTTCAGAACTGAGTCTTTGTAGAGCTACGACATAACCTTCATAAGTGGCCAATGTTGCTGACGGCATGTATGCTTGTGCAGGTACATTGTGTGTGTTAATTACCGTGTGCTCGTACATGCACAGAAACATTAAATGCTGGGACTTTTTCCCTCCTGGGTCCTACCCTTTGCTGTGGCAAACACATTTGTCCCTCTAGTTTTTTCTCTTCTTTGTACAAACCTGGGGGAAGTAGCCATATAGTAGAAGTAAAGGTGCACTTCAGATTACGTTATAAAACTTTAAAAAACAAAAAAAAACTGACAATATTGGAGCTAATAAAACTATCAGGCCAAGATTAACAGTTAATAGTGGGGTCTCTCTCTGTCTGAGTGCAAAGAAAAGGAGATAAGAGAACAAAGAACATTACCATGGATTCCACACACAATTCAGACTGGATGCCAGCCTGAATCTGAAATTCAGACTGGCATCCAGTTCTGTTCAAAGAATTCAATGTAAATAAGTTTCAATTCAACATCAAAAGAACAATCCTTAAATATACCTTATCATTTTGTTTGAGGCATTTGGCTATAATGTTTACAACGCTTTAACTAATGTATTGCAACTACCATTATACCTTGTAACGTTAGCAGGCTACTCAGCAACTTTTCAGTCTCCGCCTTGTCAACAAAATAAAATGTTAATATTTAGTGAGGACAGCAGAGAAAATCATTGGGACTCCCCTCCTCCCAACACAGGACACTGCTAAAAGCCGCTCCCTGACCAGAGCTCAGAACATATGCCGCTTTTTCCACTGACCGGGGGCCGGTGCCAAGTGCTCAAACCATTCAAAGTTTTGCCACCACGAATGCACTCGGTGCTCGACCAAAAAATGGGTTCAGTTCCAGCACCGCAAGCTAGCTGGTCCTGAACCAAGAACCTGTGACACAAGCACCAGAAGGGCTTGAGTGCCATCTCAACATAAAGTTTTCTACCACCATTTCACAGCAAGGTGTGTATTACACAAGAAAAGCAATGCGATTTTCACAGCTGTGAATTAGGTTGGGCCCTAAGGCTGAACTTGTTGCTTTGTATCAGTTCATATCACAGATAAAAAGGACAAAAAGTACATACTTGTCATCTTGCTCGTAATCGCCGTCTGTGTATACCTTGTGCAGCACACAGATGCTGCAGTAGTTTTGTTTGGGCAGTAAAATATGTTTGCAGCACAAGAAATAAAGTTTGCTAAAGGGGAGCGGGTTCTGTCTCGTTTGTGCCCCTCGGCTTCCGTTTCCAGATGAGATCCACCCACACTCATGCATAAAGGATCAGCTTGCAAAGTGCAGAAACACAGGCCCGTTCTTAAGTAGTTCGTCAGTTCACTGGAACTGGCACCAGCACTGGCACCTCAATACATTTTATATATTTATTACTTGCATATATATTTATACAATGTATATAGGTATATCTAGGCAGATACAGTTGTGTGGGCATTATATCTGTGTGTGTATGTGTGTGTATACATACTTTATTTTTATCTTCATTTTTATTTTATGGTTTCTTGTAGTCTTATTTGTACTCTGAACTGTATTGTATCACTGCTACCGTTCCTCCAAATCTAATCAAAGCTTATAGCAATGTAATTTCATTCTAATGCGCACTGTATGTATTGTTGCCATCCTTCCCTTTATAACCACAGTGTACCCACCTTCTGATGACTGCATCCAGCAAGGTCCATGTCACAAAGTTCAAGTCATGCCAAACTGGTTTCTTGAACATGACAATGATTTCACTGTACTCAAATGGCCTCCACAGTCACCAGATCTCAGCCCACTACAGCACCTTTCAGATGAGGCAGAACTGGCAATTCACATCATGATTGTGTAGCTGTGCACCCTTACAGATAGGGTGAAGAGTGCAATCATTCAGGAGGGGCTCAGGTTAGAGCCACTACTCCTCTACATCAAAAGAAGCCAGCTGACGTGGTTCAGGCATCTGACTAGGATGCCTCCTGGGTGAGGTGTTCCTGGCATGTCCTACCGGGAGGAGGCCCCGGGACAGACCCAGTACACACTGGAGAGATTATATATCTTGGCTGGCTTTGGTATTCCCCCAGATAAGCCGCAGGAGGTGACTGGCGAAAGGGAGGTCTGAGTTTCTTTGATTAGGCTGCTGCCCTCATAGCCCGGTCCCAAATAAGAAGAAAAAGATGGATGGGTATCCAGGAAATCTGCAGTAATTGCATGATACTGCAATGTCAATGCAGAGCAAAAATCTGAGGACTATTACTAGCACCTTGTTAAAACTTTGCCCAGAAGAACTGATGGAATTCAGAGGGCAAAAATGGGTCCAACCCAGCAATAGCAAGGTGTAGCTTAACACTTACTTCTAAAATGTAGTGAATAAAACAAACCTGATATTTCCACATAACAGTTATGAAGCAGAAGAGACAGGAGAGGAAAAGAATAGACTGTGCCATAGAGACAAGGAAAAAGAAAGCCACCAAAAAGATTAAAGGCACTGACAAAAATCATAAGATGCTGTTTTGGCTGAGGAACTGTCACTCTGGACTGAGAATTTCAGCTGTTAGCTACCGGAACAAATCACTATCATTAGAGTTAGGAACTACAGTTAGCTAGCTACAGTTAGCTCACTAACTAAATCGACTACCAAAAGTAATCTTAGTTGCAGCCCTACTCATGCTCCTCAATCCACTGGATTAAAGTGGAGGCTCTGCTTTTTGTTTACCCATTGTCAT
Source organism: Pterophyllum scalare (assembly GCA_024447675.2). Classification (NCBI taxonomy): domain Eukaryota; kingdom Metazoa; phylum Chordata; class Actinopteri; order Cichliformes; family Cichlidae; genus Pterophyllum; species Pterophyllum scalare. The sequence continues at coordinate 12,176 of JAMQGT020002314.1, read as the reverse complement.
GGTGAATCCTGGTATCGGCGCTCCATTGATGATGGCTTTCTTTCCTTACGTGCTAACTCAGGGTGAACCTACTCAGAGTTGATTGAACCAACTCTCATCAGCTGCTCTGGAACAGGAAACTCAGAGTTGCCGATCTCAGAGTTGATCAGCTCAGTTTGTTTTTAAACTCAGTTTGTTGAACCTGCTTCCTGGAATACGGTCCAGATGGATGTTTATAATACTCACTATCAACAGAATTAAAAACTACATTTAGTTAGTGAGCTAACTGTAGCTAGCTAACTGTAGTTACCTAACTCTAATGATAGCGATTTGTTCCGGTAGCTAACAGCTGAAATTCTCAGTCCACTGCGCCACTGCCACCCACATTTTTCCGTGCAAAACTGAAAAGTTTACAGATGATTCAGTTCATGAAGAGGTTTACTATTCAGAATGAACGCTAATATTAATGCGAGAAAAAACCTTCACTCATTAGCCAACTTAACTGAAATGGTGCCGCTTAGCAATCATCCATTAGAGCTCGTTTCCGACAGGTAAACTAACAGAAACATTACTGTACAAACATTAACAGTCGACATTAATAGTCAACGTCATCGATTATGTAGATGAATCGTTGCAGCTCTGACGATGATGCCATAATGTAACCTGAAGTGCACCTCCCCAGAAACACCTTTAATCAATTTATCTCTTTGTCCAAGTGATGAACATAGTTATGGGGTGTTACAGAAATACCTATATACCACAAAATTCCACAATATAGTGAAAACTCCGCGAAACAGAATTACTAATTTATTTATTTTTTTTAAATCCACAATACAGTGAAGTCGTAATAAGTGAACCGCGATATAGCGAGGGACCACTGTACTGGATAAAACCATTTCTAATCTGATCTAAGATCAGCTTCACTGATAGATGACAGCTCTCCGACAGCCACAGCAGAGATGTTTCACCGAGTTACTGTTAAGTCAGAGGTCACACATAGTTTCATATTTAGCTGAAAACATGCAGAGCAGCTTTCAAAGTCTGTAATGAATGTAAAGTTTTACCCATAAACAAAAACCCGTTATAAGAAATGTCTCAGCTTAATAGGTTTTAAATATTTCAGTACAGTTTTGGGAGGATGAGCCGTTTTAATTAAAGAATGCAGATCGTGTGGGGAAAATGAAGCTTGGATGAAAATTAAGCCATTATGAATGGATCTGGACTGGATGAGCTGGGAAATGACTGCAGCCTGAACTGGATCTGGACCTTATCCGGTCTGAACCCGTGATCCTGATCCGCTTGGATCCTCCTGCTGTGCAAGTGGACTCGGACACGGTTTGCTGATCCATTATAGAGCCAATGATCACTGATTTAGGTGATGTCGAGATTCACACTCTGAATTTCAGACATCGTAACTTTCAAATTGTTGACATTTACATCACTTTAAATACATTTAGTTCAGTTTTCAAGTTTTAAAATCATTTCAGCCTCATCTTCACTCAAACATTCACATCATCTCCAGGATCCAGACATTTTTCCATCAGTGAGCTTTTACAACACAACCAACGACCAAACTAATGTCTAACTGGGATTTCAGTGTTTGCAGAAGCATGAACGTCTGCAAATGAGTTCGCTCCTCTTACGCTCTGACAGTGACTTTACAAATGTGTAAATGAATCAGCATGTCAGACAGGTGGTTCAGGTGCAGCCAGGGGGGAGGAGTCAGAGAGAGACACTCAGCGTTTGTTGAATAAAACCTGCCAGCGAGCAGGTTAAGTTCACAGAGTATGTTACCATGGTAACTGACTCAGAGTTAAAGTTAGCATCCTTCCACAGTAGTGCTGGGCGATATGGACCAAAAACGATATCTTGATATTTTTTAGCTATATTATATACATATATTTTTTTTTCCTTCCCCAAAAGGTATAAACAAGAAGGCACTTCTGAGTCAAAGCTACATGTCCCAAACGTCACACAGGCATTTAACTTTCAGCTATAGATGTAAATGAGAAATTGCTCAAAAAATAAACTATTGGCATATTTAAATAATAATGCTCCTCAAATAAATTAATACATATTTCTTCCATAACAAAAGACTCACAGCTGTGCTATTAAAATGTAAACAGTAAACATACAGAGCAAAAATATCAAACAGAGACTTATTCTTTAAAAAGCCAGTCTCCAGTGAAGTGCAGACTTTACGAAAGTGCTTCCTCCTGTGTGTACTCCTGTACATCTGAACCATCCTTCAGTCAGCAGGATTCTAGCCAGTGGTTGATCGCTCGGCGCTGCGCCTTGCTGAGGTGACCGCGCCGGGCTGAGGACTTTAACAGTTATCGCAATAGTTAGCTAGTGACACGGCCATTAGCATTAGCATCCGTATGCATAGTGGAAACGATTAGTGCTCTGACCTTTTGTCGGGACTTGTTTGTGGCATTCTCTACAGAATACATTATTCTGCTGCTCATCTGACACTCTGAATCCAAACCACCTCCAAATAATTGAGCATTGTTTTTCTTTTTACTAATCAGCTCCTCTTCAATAACTTTGTGTCTCTTTACTTCTCCATGCTGTCGCTTCCTGCGTGATTTGTGGGTGAAGCGGTGAGGGAGGTGTGAGTTGCGTGAGGGAGAGAAGCGGGACAGTGTGAAGTTGTGCAGAGACAAATTGGGAGAAGTGAAAAGTGAACTGGTGGATGTACAAGTATGATTGTAACGCAACACTGACTACATCGATATAAACAATATTGTCTCATTTTACATCTCGTATGAAAATATATCGATATTTCTTAAAAATTCAATATATCGCCCAGTCCAACTGCACAGCCAGTCACCACCACACACCCAAGCATCATCATCATCATAGTTAATAAACCCTATGCAGTATCAATTATTGCCAAAAATCTAACTGACCAATTCTATTTGGTGCAATACACCCACCTGGACTAGACAGGTGTCATACTAATAGACAAAGCTGCCAAAGCAGACACGCCTGCACTTTCCTGTGAATACTATTAGTGGTTTATATTTTAGATTATTGTTTGGTGACCTGTGAACACCATGGACAAAGATTTTGGTGTGGTCTGACCGACCGCATACAGTGGCTTGAATTACTTACTTAGCAAGTGTACAATGACACTACAGCTACACAGTTTGATTTGTCCAACTAAATAGCTGTTATAAATTCCATCCTAATAAAGTCTAACAATGTTATACATATGGTTACTGCCGTGATCTGGTGTCTGACCACCCCATGAATTCACCCGTGTGCTACTGAAGCTACACTTGATTTGTGACAGCTCAGCGTCGCCAGGGAACCAGCGCAGTCTTTGACATTTATTTACGTCGTTTAATCTCCTGTTGGAATTCCGGATAATGTCCAACTGCAGCGGCCCCTCCCCCAGCGCCAACAATGGAAGCAAGCCTTACAAATTTGCACGGCATTTATAAACCAAGCTGCTACAGTTTTAAAACAGAAACATGCAGCATACTGGAACCAAAACAGCCAAGTATTCACCGTCCTCTCACCTGTACTGGGCGGCAGCGCCGTGGGTAAATCCAAAGTAATTGCCGGTAGCCATTTTGGCATCTTCACCAAGCCGGCCAGGCACTGCGGAGGAAAAGCTAACCGTTAGCAGCTCAAATAAGCAGTCCAAGGACGATCCATTAACGTTACTATTTTATTGCCGTTTCCACGTCTGCACAGATATCAAACTCTTTGAAACTGACCGTGATATAACCACATTTTTATCGATACTCACCATAGGTGAAGGATACTACTGGACAAATGGGAATCATTGGTTTCGTATATTCTACCGACTCCCGAGTGGTACACCAACCTATATATATTTCATGTCGTACCCGGAAATGTGTTGACGCATGCGCGGAATGCTAGAATGGACACGTAGGGTGCGGTCCTACGGTGAGCTCAAACTCCGCTGCTGGCACAGGAGCTACACAGAGACAACAACAGCAACACAATGTCTGTGGCGTAATAGTTTGATCTGTGTAAGGCCATATTTTGTTTAAATTTTAGCTTACATTGTTATAATTTTTCTTAAGCGGTTTATCTTCTTAACTAGCAGTGTTCAAAATTCTTCTTTCAGTTAGTAGGTTCCCCCAAACATCATTTATATTTGTTCACTAAACAAGGATTTGCCTTGCAATTGCAAAACAAAGTTAATAATGTTAACAATGTATGTCGTGTTTTGTTGTTTGTTTGTTTTTTGACAAGCTCAATTCTAGAAAAGTTGGGATATTGTGTAAAATGTAAATAAAAACAATGCAATCATTTGCAAATTTCATAAACTTTTATTTTATTTTATATCGGCTGTTTAAACTGAGAAACCATTTTAAGAAAAATACACACTTATTTTCAATTTGATGGCAGCAACAAAAAAGTTGGGACAGGGCGGTCTTTACCCCTGGGTAGAGCATCCTCTCTTCTTTCAACAACAGTCCATAAACACCTGGAAACTGAGGAGAGCAGCTGCTGCAGAGAGGAATGTTGTCCCATTCTTGTCTGCTAGAGGATTCTAGCTGCTCAGCATTCCTCCATCCAAATGAGCTTTTGCCCAGAGCACAGAATGGTTGGTTGGTTGGTTGGTTAGCTGGCTTATGTTCTGTGACCCAGAGAGGACAGCAGTGTTTTGGATCATGTTTATATGTGGCTTCTTCTTTGCATGATGGAGCTTTAACTTAGATCTGTGCATGGCATGGTGAACTGTGTTCACGGCCAGTGATACCTGGAAGTGTTCCTGAGCCCATGCAGTGATTTCCATGACAGGCCTCTTTTTAATTTAATGCCACCTGAGGGGCTGAAGATCACAGGCGTCCAGTTATCCTTGGCCTTTCTGTACAGCTTTCTCTAGATCCTCTGAATCCTTTATTTATGTTGAGGAATTATTTTGAAAAGGTTCCACAATTTGTAGTGCTTTTTTTTTTTTTGGCAGATTAACAAAGAAACCAAACCAGGCAGTGTGGTGATATTGATGACACCCCCACTTTCAACAAAGTCACCAGAATCACCAGAGTCCAAACATCACAACATGGGATAGTGATGAGAACCCAAGAGGCCATAGCTCAGAGACCCCCAAGTGGCTGCAACCTACATCAAAGGTCAAGAAGCAATGGACACCTGCGAGGCCAGAGAGCACAACCCGGTCCCACCCAGGCAGCCCAGGCACCCAGAAAGAGGAGCCCACAGCACCACACAAGCCAAGGGACAGCGGATAGACCCAAAGCCCTGGAAGGACATCAGCCAACACAACCAGGGCGCCCAGGCACAACCCCAGTGGGACAGGTTGGATCTTTAGTGCTCTACGTAAATATAATTCTTATGAATCTTATGTGTGTGTGTGTGTGTGTGTGTGTGTGTGTGTGTGTGTGTGTGTGTGTGTGTGCATGTGGATGAAATGCCAGTGGTGGGGTCTTTTTTCCCCTTTGCAAAATACACAGGTTCAGAGCATCCTGGAGCAAATATGGAAGGTTGTGGATACCCAACATCACCACCAGGAGGAGCTAAAAGAAAGCATAGAACAAATGTCAAAAACAATCAGTTCTCAAATAGAACAAATGAGCCTCTTCCAGGAACAACAACAACAGGTATTCAGACACATCGATAAACAACTTGAATATTTGAGAACACAGTTTGAAACTTCTCTTGGATGGAGGTTAAAGCACCACCATATCGAAATACTAATAAATCTTGGCTCAGTACTTACTCCAATCACTGACGTCATGAGATACCTAAAGAAGGAGCTCACTCACTGTAAGAACACAATGCACTCAATAGTAGAAGGCATGACAACAGTTAGAATGAACACTTCTGGGATATACAAATGTGCAAACTAGTCCAGAGGACTTTCCTGAAGTGAATCCTCTAGTAACTGCAGGACAACCCAGATTGCAGTCAACTGTAAGGGATGGTGTGCCTGACAGCCCTCTTGAGTCATCTGGTAACGTAACAATTCACGGGGAAACGATGAGAAGTTTTGTGGGAAAGAGTCCTATTAAACTGCAGTGTCCTACTTTTGGAAAAACGGAAAATATTTCTGATCCACTTAGGGGTCATTCACAATTATCAACATTTTCCAAAGTGTACAAAGAGTACTCCCCCCCCCCAAAAAAAAGTGTACAAAGAAAATGTTGATCTTTTTTCATGACATTTAATTTCACCTGGTTCTTTGGTATTTAAATGTAATAGGAAGTATTAACGCATCCTGGTGTTGAAAAATTCTGGAAATCTTGTATGAAATATATTCATTCTTATCTATTAAGACATTGTATTGCTGCACTAATAAAAATTTATCCATCCATTCTCTTTCACTTATCCTTTTCAGGGTCATGGGAGGGCTGGAGCCTATCTCAGCTATCATAGGGTGAGAGGCAGGGTACATCCTGTAATAAACAGATATACCTATATATTACAATTTATAGGGTGTAATAAACTGATTTGAATTTGAATGTGTACTGCACTCCTACGCAAAATGTACATGCCGCCACACTGTACACAGTGGCAATAGAGCAATTTGCCATCTGAATAGCCGGCTTTGTGCCACATTGCCAGGAACATGTGGAATTAACGTACATACCTTCTGAATAAAACCCATCATTGTTTTCTGTGGTTTACTGCGTACATTTTCCATTTTTGTTTTAGCTTTTTGGAACAATGCTTCCACTTCCTTGTTGAATTTGTCTCCGGCAGCTTTGGCTGTTTTCCACACCTGCTGTGCCGCACTCACAACTTGTTCCTGTCTAATATTATCAATAGAGTTTTTTTTGTGAATCGATGATGGCCTATTTTAGACAATTCAGTGAGGCCTTTGAACTGATCTGCCAGACCAGAGGCCACATTGCTGCAGACCACGCAATAGTGCAGTGTTGTACAAGTGCATTGGCGGCAGTGCTCAATTTACATAGTTTGGACCGACATTTTCTAACTATTTCAAAAGTGCACGTTGGTAGTTGGGTGTTAAACCCCTCCCCCCGGCATACAGTTTGTACACTTTGGAAAATGCTGATAATTGTTAATGATCCCTGAAGTTCCTGGAGCATTGACAGAATTTCCTGAATCTACGTCCAGTCACTGATGAGGCGCTCATAGCCACCCATTTCCATTTGGACTCCCCAGTGTTAAGATGCTTTTGAGACTCCTAGCAATACCTAGTCTCTCCATCCATATTAGGTCATCCAGACTTCAGCCTCCCATTCATTGTATGCACTGATGCCAGCGATGTGGGACTGGGTGCCATTCTGGGTCAACAGACTGGACTTGGAACAGAACAAGTTCTTGCCTTTGCCAGCTGCACCTTAACCAGGCAGAAAGAAACTACTCCATCACTGAGCAAGAGTGTCTCACTGTGGCATGTGATAGAAAAATGGAGGTATTACCTAGAGGGGAGGCATTTCACCATTGTGACTGGACCATTCTTCCCTTATCTGGGTTTTTAAGTTTTAAAAACCCAGTACAACGTTGATAGGGTAAATGGACTAGTTCTTATAGCACTTTTCTACTCTTACTGAGCAAAGCATTTATACTCTGGTGGGCTCTCCGTCTCCAAGAGTTCTCCTTCACCATGGAATATCGAAAAAGCAGATACAATACATTGTCAGATGCCCTGTCTAGAGTACTAGTAGAACACCTGCAGCCACTCACCTGTGCTGTTGTACTGAGCTCAAAGAAGGATACCTCCAAGCACTCAAAGAGGGATGCCTCAGAACACCTCCAAATCACAGATGAGGATATCTGGAAGGGACAACGGGAGGATCCTGATATACATAGCCTCTATGACAGAATTATGGAAACAGGAGAACTCATTGAGAATCCCACAAGTCTACCCAACTACCTCATAAAACACTCTATCAGAGAGAAAGTGTTGACATGCAGGGATGAAAAATGATACTAATCAAATGTCTTTGCATCAAAAGCAGGGAGACCCAAACCTGGCTCCACCTCCTCCCCAGCACAGAAGCCATGACAATGATAGGTGAACATCAACACCATCAACATCATCAGATCTATATAAAGGGGAAGCTTTGGCTAAATATTCCACAGCTTCATCTCCACCCTACTCTGATCCTGAAAAACAAGCTTCAACATCAACCAACCTTCCCCGGGTTCCCCCAAACACTTCCAGATCAACTGGATTGACATTAATGTCACCTCATGTGAATGGATTGGGAAACTTTTTTTTTCCATTGATGAATGAACAGTTTGGATGACAGCATCACCACAGTACTAATGCTTGAGGTTGTGGGCCTGAATGTAAATATTGCTTTGGGTTACAGACCTCAAAACACCTGCCCGAGCCCAAAGATGACTGTGAGGACTTTGTGACCCAACTCAACTCTTTTCTGGTGGAATTCAAATCAACACCAACTGAAATAAAGACTGATTCTTTGAAAGTGAGGACAAACCATCTCATCAAAATCAGCAACAGGTGGCCAGACAACAGCATTGCCCTCAACCTTACAGCATATAAGAATGCCATAACTATACTGTGTAGCAACTTCACCACTTTATGACCACGGAGATTAAACTTTTGCACATTTTCTACCTGTGTGGAACAGGAAATTGAGACAGACATAGACTATTTAAATTGCCTGATGGAAATATATTCAAAGCATAGATGGAGAGTATCACGGTCCTGGGTCTTTTGACCCACTGTTTTTGTTTTAAGAAGTGCTTATGGTGGTTTTGCAAATTTGAGTTTGGTTTTCCTTAAGAGATTCCTTATTGGTATGTTTTCTAGTTTTGCCTTGTTATGGGTTTTTGTTCTTAGTTTTAGTTTATTTGGATCTTCAGGCTTTCTTAGTTCAGTTACCCGAGACTCGTGCATGGTTTAATTATGGTTTGATTCCCTGTGTGCCTGCCTCCTCGTGTCAAGTCTGCATTTCTGAGTTCCTGTTTTATTTTCTTAGTCTCTTGTTCCCTGTGTGTTGTGTTCAGTTTTGCTTCCCCTTGTCTGATTAGCGCCATTCTGTGCACCTCCCCCTCCCAGCTGTTCCCACTTGTCTTGTCATCCTGATGTGTTTATATCGTTTGTATTTTCCCCCTTGTCCTTGGTTGTGTCCTCGACATCTTAGCCGTTGTCATTCGTTTCCCTCTGTGTCCGCTGAATCGTTAAGTCAGCAAATAAAGCTGTGAAAACTAAGTTCCTTGTCTCCTGAGTCCTGCGTTGGGGTCCAATCCTGCCTGGGCAAAGCGAGGCTTTGTGAAACACTGAACCGTTCGAAGCAATTGTGCCGGTGTTGCGCCAAAAAGTGATTGTCTGCCATAAAGTGATTCCAATGTTTCAATGTGGTTTTATGTGTAATGTCTTTGCTTATATTGGTAAATAGAGTGCAGTCAACATGATTTATGAAGGGCTTATGTATAAAATGAAGAAATAACCTGTTTTGCAAGAACCTTTAGGAGTCTGTGTTATTGTACCTCCATTATAATCAATCTAGTGCTTTTTGGCCACATAGAATATCTAACTGTGTTGGTATGTTGTGATTTCTGCAGCCTTCTCAGACAGATTTTACCTTGATAAAAAAAAAAAAAAATGTATAAAAGCCACTTTGCCAAAAACTGATTGCAGCTTCTACTGTGCGATAGAAATGCTGTTTCTCACTCAAACTGACCTGATATCATTCATGAGAGAGATATTTGACACATATTTCACAGATGATAGGTCAACAAGTCATTTACAGCAGTTGAAATACAGGCAGTCATTTTTTTTGGCAAATACTGGAAATCACTTTTTGGCAGTTGATCACTTTTTGACACAACACCGGAACTGTGTCGAGGCCTTGAAACAATTTGAAACACACCTCCATAGGTGCCTAGTTGCTAATTTAGCTCTTTTCACAGCTTGATAATGACGTTCTTAGCAGTAATGAAACACTCAAGTGCTGAACAATTTTAAGTCAGGCTACTTATTACACCAAACTATCAATAATTATGATCCGCACATGCTTTGGGAGAAATCTCCATACAACAAAGCAAGAAAAACGCTTGTCAAAGGCCGCAAGCTGTAACTTTAAAGAACTGTGTGTTTCAGCAAATACTATTTCCCCGTTGTGTTGACATGTGTTTCAGTTGCTTATTAATTCAGTGTAATGCACAAGAAACAAATGTATGAAATAAATTATTTTGCAAAAAGGCTGCTGTTTCTTATGATGACCACATAGAGTTTGTGAATTTGAGTGCCACCTATTAATCTTCTTATGCCTATGGAAATTAAGGAAGAGAAAATCAAGTTGCAACTGTCATAAAGATTGTTTGTTAAAAATATAATTTTTTTTCAGCTGTTCATCTTTTTTTTTCCAATTACATTCCCAGTCTTGGAAAAGATCTGTTGACACGGCACATGGCAAAGGTATTTTTTGCCAATAAATAATAAAGGTGAGGATAAATAGCATGTCGTTCTTGCCAAAAAATCAGTGTATCATGTGTCCTTGGAACAAATCCATCCTTTAGGTGTTTTTTAACCTCTACTGTGGCATCAGCAGTTGCACTGTGGGTACTCTGTTTCCATAACCTGTCAAAAAGTTCCCACAAACTGTCTGTCAAAGGTTTTGTTGCTGTGGTTGAACCTGCCACTTCTTCTTCTGCTGCTGCTGGTGTGGTGCTTGTGGTGGGCCTGCAGATGTCGATGGCTGTGGTTCTGAATAAATGAAAATAGGTTTTAATGGTAGGGTCAGCCAGTTAGCTATACAGTATAGGCATAACAAACACATAATTTCCATTATTTCTGATATCACCTCATACAGTGAAATGAAAACAAACTGCTTACGTCATTTGGTGGTAAGGTGGCTGAGGACATTAGTGAAACACTTTCTAGTGTCAGGGTCCTCTCTGCTTCCTGGGCTTTCATCAGATTTCCAAAAGCTAGATTTTTAGACTTTGGGTCGAGCAACACGGCCAAGACAAATACCTGGAATGACTCGTATGTCCCACATCTGGTGTGCAGGCCATCCTTCAAGTGTGAGCCTAATGTAGAAAACAGGAACAAACCATAAAATATTTTTAAAATTAACTGACATATCTTGATGTTTACGGTCAATTATGCACCAACTCCAAGACCATCCTGTTACTGCAACTTAACTAATTGTATAGCAGGCTCTAGTCCTTCATGTTTAATTGTTGCTGACAGTTTGTACTGCAGCATTCTGTAGAGTGGGATCAGTTTTTAATGCCAACACTCTCTGCTCCTCTGACATTTCTGCTGTTGCAGGCATAAATGGTTGAAGGAGTGTCATGCATTCATGAATGAGTCCATATTCACAGCTTGTCAGAAGAACAGTATCACTGCTGAGATTGGCAAGTGCAGCACCCACAGGCTCACGTTGCTCATACAGCCACTGCAGCATGTCAAATGTTCTTTTCCATCTTGTCTCCATCTGTTGAATCAGTTTCAGTGGAGGTTTGCCCATCAAGCCCTGCATGTTCACCAGTTTTTCTTTGGCCTTGATGCTGGATCTGAACAATCGCAACTATTTTTCAGACTTTGTTGTGGATTTCTTGCAGAGCAGGTTTCTGGTCGAGAGCCTTCTTTATAATAACATTAAGAGTGTGAGCAAAGTAGGGTACATGGCGGAGGTTTAGCAACTGTACACTTAAAGCCATGTTTGCTGCATCATCAGTGACCAGGCACTGAACATTTGATGTTATTCCCCACTCAGCCATGAGCACACTTTTCGCTTCCATTATGTGCTCAGCCGTGTGGGACTGGTGAAACCTGGTCTCCCTGAGCAGAACTGTTGCCATCTTTGTGTCACTTATGATATAGCGGAAAGTCACACCAAGGTACCCATTCATGTTTATGGAAGACGTCAGTCGTAAGACTAGCAAAATCAGCCTTCTGTTGGTCAGCCTTCACTTTCTTCTTGGTGGTGTTGTACCTCTCCTCCACAGTTTCCTTGAGCACTTTTCTCGATGGCAAGATGTAGCTGGGGTCAAGCTTTTGGATAAAGGACCTGAAACCTTCATCCTCAACAATAGTGAAGGGCTGAAAATCCTTCACCACCAAGTTTACCAGAGCCTCATCCAACTCTCTCTGCCTGCCTTTTAAAAAAGAACAAAAAATCACTTCCAAAAGAGTTAGTTAAGTAAATGTAGCTTCAAAAGCTGCTTTGGGTATGAGGCTATTACTTGGAAAATAATGAAGCCTTTGGGAACTACAGTTAGAATTATGTAAAACACACAGACAC
>JAMQGT020002313.1:0-10185 GCA_024447675.2 Pterophyllum scalare | reverse complement strand
TGTGTGTGTGCACACACACACACACACACTCCGCACACACGCGCGCGCGCGCGCGCACTCAGCCACTTCCTTCTTTCTTCCTTCCTTCCTTCCTTCCTTTTTTTTTTTCTTGAGATAGAGAAAGGATAGCCCCAGCCCCACACCCACCCGTCTGTGGTGGCAGGGGCAGGCACACAGGAGCTTTTATGTGCGTTTTGAGTGCTTTATCGCTCAGAGTGCGCATTTTGGCCATTTCAAGGATAACTTCACAGACTTCAATCAAACTGCTTCCAAACATGTTTCTAAATGAATTCTCCTTCAATCTCATATGATGTCCAGAGGCAGGACCCCGTGTTTCACCACATCAACTGCAAGCACAGGAGCTTTTATGTGCGTTTTCAGCTTCTCGCACAGAAACGCTCATTTTGGCCATTTCAAGGATAACTTCACGAACTTCAATCAAACTGCTTCCAAACGTGTTTCTAAATGATTCTCCTTCAATCTTCACATGATTTCCAAGCAGAACCCCGTGTTTCACCACGATCCTGCAAGCACAGGAGATAATATACTGATTGTATTGTATGTCTGTATGTATGTTTGTATGTTCTCTATCTAAGATGAGTGGACCAATCTTGATGAAACTTTGCATAAACATTTCCTAGGGCACTGAGTGCCAATCAATATGGCGCATACAAATATTTTATACAAATCCCACACTCATATGTATTTGTACATTTCACAGTTCAATTAAGACTGGAATAGCAATTTTACGACTGCATTCATCATGCACACGTTTGTTGATGTTTAGTGTGTGCATGCTACATTTGTTTAGTTTGCGTACATTCTGCGCAGACATTTGGAACAGACTGATCTTTAATCTCCATTTCATCTCTTTAATCTTTCATGAACATATTTTCCAAGATGTTAAACTGTTGCTTTAAGTATATTTTTTTTATATAATGGAACATTTTGGAGTTTACTTACAACAATCCAGAGAATGCATCCCTCTTGTACAATGACTCTCAGGATATCCCTGAGAAGGAACATTCAGAGAAAAAAAAAAAATCTCACATTTTCTAAAAATTTTAATATATCTTCCAATTCAAAGTTCTCTTTTCAGGCACTTTAAGGTGAGAAGGGATATGCAGTTGCTGGCTAAGTAATGATGCAAGCATGATGCAAAAGAGAAAATAGTTCAGGCACACACATAAAGAAAGCTGCTGGTATGTTATGTTACTGAGGTTGAGGGGGTCAATCCATATTTCCCTGGGGGCTTAGTGTTTTTTACAGGATGGGCCCATACCCCCAGTGCGTCATCCAAATGTTCCCTACTGTCTTAAACTGCAATGACATATAATCATGAGGGACATAAACATTCTGACCTCTGCACTCTGTCTCCTGGTCAATCACAGTATGTCTAAATATATGTTTCAGTATATATCCATTATGGCCACCATCTGGAAACTCAAGTAGTGTGCTGGTGATTTATGCTTGCTATCAACAGACTCCCCCAGCTTTGAGCCTCGTGCAGAAGTGGCTGTGGACTTAGCAACGGAAAAGGAACATTATCAACAGACTATTAAATAGTGTTCTGCCAACAGGAGGTGGTAAGAAAGAAACAAAGGCTTGTCTTAAGGCAAGCTGGTAGGAAATGTTTTCTTTTTCAAAGTGTGTTATACCCCCTGGTGATAAAAAGAGAGAGAGAGAGAGAGAGAGAGAGAGAGAGAGAGAGGAGAGCAGAAAGGAAGAGGGTAAGTTGTTGAAAAGCACGAAAAAAGTTTACTCAGCCCCAGGTGCAGGGTGTCCCCTGCTGATGTCTTTTCACAAACACTTTGTTCATTTGTCTGGTTGATGGGGTGGCTGGACAGCTTACTGGACAGCTGCCTGGTCACTGGGCCAGTTCCTGAATGGAACATCAAACTCAACTAACATGAACTCCCCCCACCACCACCACCACCATCTCTTTGTGGCCACATGTTGTATTGCCATGTAGTGTGGCAAATCACGGTGGGGCTTTGCTTTTGCATGAAGTTACTGTAACAGAATTTGTCTGTTTACTGTTGTCATTGCTCTTGTAGGCCACACAACTATTCAGTAGAGGAGGCACACCTAACTCCAATGCGCTTTCCAAATACCTATTAACCAGTAAAAGTATACTACCACTGGGCACCGCATTCGTCTGGCCAAAGCCCCAAGGGCTCAGCAGGCAGCACATCACACTTCTGGCACAGACATGGCATTCTCTGTTTGATTCTTCAATTTCAAAGAGCCTCGCTCGGCGTAAGCTGTCTCCTATCATTGTCTGGTGATGTTGCGGCTGGATAGGGGGGGTTTTTGGAAAAGTGTGTTACCAGCCCTTCCCAATCATCCACCCACAGTTCCAGCTGACAACAGCTCCAGCAGAGAGTGGCTGCTGCCATCTTCATTTACAGTTCTTTGGTGCATGTGAATGTTCCATAGTTAACAGCCCTCTATTGACGGTTCTGTTCAGCTCAGATCAGCAGGGGTCAATTAATGAGCGGCCCCTGACCATCAGATCCCAATTATGGCTTTCAGAGCACTGCACCGCGTGCCCCTCAAATACCCAGCTCTATTTGCCTGATAATTGTGTAATTAGAGTTTGTATCAATAATTGAAGCACCAAGAGAGACATGTATTATTCTCCTGTTTGCCTTATTTGTTAAATTGCAGCAACATTTTTACTAATGATGGACTGAGGCTTGCACCTATCTGCATTATTTATCATAAATTACCAAAGCCTCTCATATCACTAACCTTAATGTTTTACCACCCACAAGAGATGTCTCATTTGTTACCAGTTATGACTGCACTAAGACGACTCTTTTTTTTAAAACCTCTCCTTCCTCCTGCAGGAGTAAATCACTCCCACAAGTACAGAATTCAGTCTCAACAGATAGTATTTAACAGGATAATAATTAGATTGACAGATTATATCAATGTACATAATAGCATTTTGGTGCAGACTTTTGGCTGCATAACATATACATTGCACATTATACATATATTAACACAATCCATTGTGTGTATTTTAAGCCAGAAAAAAATTATTGCATGTTAGCAAAGACCATGATGAAACTTTTTTGTTTTCTTTCACAAAAGTAGAAATTTGGTATTGGAGTGAGGCTCTTGAATGTCCTGGTAAGAGCTTTAGGTTATAACTTTCACACATGAAACCCAGCCTGTTGCTCTTTCTTAAAGACCTCGAGGCATTTCACTGATAAGCTCTTCCTCCAAATACAATGCCTGTTTTTTCCTTGGTACACTCCCTAGCCCATGTCCTGTGACAGTCTTCCCCAATCATGATGTCAATAAATGTATGCTTCTGCCCTTGTTTTCTTTCTGTATCATAAATGTTTGACAAGACAGGCTTATTAAGGGAGAGGAATGCTATTTTTCACTTTTCAGACTTCCTCAGGTACATTGTCTGTCACCATCCTTTCAATAAATAATGGGTTGTAGCACCATTTCCCACACAGCCTCATGACATAAATATGAACACACCTTTGACTTGACATGGGGTAATGAGACATTTGACAGCTATGACAGTCATATATCTGATGGTGCTGCAGTCAGACTATAGTTTGGTACAGTATGCTATGCAATCAAAATCTTGAATAGACATGCCACGAGAGTGAATTCCACAAATCAGCACAAGAAATTTCACCACGACTGTCCATAACAAATTGCACATGGCGTGCTAAGTTTATCTTTGGCATGCGTGGAAGTCGAACCACAGCCTGGAGAGGGAGAGTAATTAATTCTAATTGGGATATTTTTTGCAGGACTGGAGAATGACTAAGTAAATGCTACTCTGGAGCAATGTTTTTGATGCAGCCAGAGCCCCATATGCTGTACTCAGGAGCACATCTGTGCCCAGTGCCCACGGAGAAATCCCCTGGCAGAAAACACTTCAGCACTGCAACGGGGAGGGAGTAAGACACCGTGAGCATTATTATGCCAGCCGGCAACAAATATCCATCCTAATTGCTCCACAATTGTATTAAACTAGCTATTATGTAGCAATTAAATTTGTTTAAGCCCCAGCTTCAGTTACAGGTTTCAGCGTGGCTAATTAAAAACAAGGGAGCAGGAAAACCCCAGGCAGAAGCTTTGCCTAAGCTGGAGCTCCAGCTCCCCTGTCATGACTGCATTTAGAGTGTCAATCAATGCAGAGTAAGAGACAAGTCTTTCGGGCAGTCTTTCTGATTCAGCCTATTCACTCCCATAAACCCTTCATCTAGACTGTCTCTGTATAGTTCCAGCTATCCCAAAGTGCCATGCATTTGTGTTCAGCAGAAAGAGAGGAGACTTTATCTCTTTCCGGTATCTTGCCCTACCCTCGTGCTGTACATTGCCCAAGTTAAAGCCTAAGAATCATGTGTTATATACATATTCATTATGATTAGACTCCATTTAGCCCTGGTCAAAAAGTGCCAACAGCAAAATCATTAGAAATGGAGCAATCTGTGGTATGCTTCCCATTGCACCATCTGTAGCAGCGTTCGGTAATGAAGGTCCATTTAGTGTGTTTTGGACAAAGTCCAAATATGCTGAGCCTGCTTCTGCCTTCCCACTCAGGTCGTTAGAGGTGAGATACAAACTGATGAACACACAGAGTACAATAATGAGCCATGAAATGAAAGGGAAATTAATTGGACCCCAATAAAGAAAAGATTAACAGAGATGGATAATCCAGTCTGTTTGACTGTTTTAGGCACATTTTAAAATTGCTTCTCTGAACTGAAATTAGTATAATTTATCACATCAGCTACTAAGATTGCATACTAACACACTAAACAACTCTGAAATACTCATCAAAAAGTTCCTTATTTTTAGTTATAGTTTACTCGATGTTGTTGCACAAGTTACTCAGTCCAGCTGCTCAGTTCTTGAGTGAAAACTAATGTTACTTTGCTAGCTACTCAAAAGCAACAGCTGTCAGTCGGATTGCCTGGAACGTGACTTTTGTTACTCAGCCCATCAAAGTGTTTGATAGTTTACCATGGAGCAATATTAGCGTTAGCAGATATTTGAAGTCCAGCATCACATTGTTTGGTTCTGTTTATGCTCTCATTCCACTCCTTTTTCTAATATTTTACTCTTTAGGTGCTGGCTGGCCTTTTACCCACTGTTTCATTCTGTCTTTTTGTCCTGGTTTTGAGTACATTGCTATTTTGTACATTGTATTTATGCAAATATCAACCATAGCTGCTCTTAAATAACCTCCACACCCAAATTTGATACATTTACTGGGCTTTAAGAGCTAACATTACCTCAACCCCACACACCCTGTTAGCACAGTGAAGGCTGTAGGGCCTGCGGGGGGGGGCATTTCCCTTCAATGAATAACAAACTTTATTTAAACTAATATGGCACACTTGTGAGTTGTAAATGTAGCTCTACAATATTGTGAACTGAGTCACAATCTGCAGTTATAAACACAAGAGGCAACAAAGAGTTTTACAATTTTACAAAAAGGACTCCTGCTCTTTGTAAAATTCAGTGGATCACATATTGGCCAGAATGCTGGCGGGTTGGGGTGGGGGTGGGGTGGTGCAGCATAGTTCACTTTATTTTTTTATTTTTTAACAACGGATGCATTTAGTGCAGTTGTAATGACAGGAAAACACAACAGCCCTCTTAAACTCTAACAACCTTAAGCACAAGGATAAAATGCAAAGAATTAAGTGGAATTACCTGGCCTGCTAAAAAAGCTCACTGGTAGCATAATTAGGTAATTAAGGCTCAAGACATTTAATGGACATTCATGAAAGTGCAAAGTATCTCTAATCCACCTTAGACAGCAGTTCCAGCTATCACACAATCAGTGCGGTTTGCCTTTCTGCATGGTGGTATTAATGAGTTTAAATTGGTGTCATAAAATCATCATGGTTTCAAAGTGCTTGAATTGCACCACATGGTGTTAAGAAGTATTATGTAGTGTGTTTCAAGCTCTGCATGGATTGCAATCTGTCTGCTAGAAGTAATAACACAAGCTTTTCAGTCTCACTGCGCTAACTATCCTGCAGTTACTTGTTAACTTTCTTCTCACTGTCTTTGGGTGATTTGGCTCCAAACTTTCAAGTTTCTTTTCAGTGGGAGATATGCAAGTAATGTCCCTCAACCTTTACGAAACCACACTTTCTCTGTAGCCTTGGCTGAAAGTGACAGTGTGGAAGTGCCAGAACGGAAAGGAATTTGTTGAGGAGAAGGAGACGCCACTCACAGAAGATAAACACAACAATCCCAGGCTGCATGGAAAAATACATTTCAAATGGAGTTTGTTATATGCTCTATTTAATGGGTGGGGGATTTTTTTTGGGGGGGGGGGTGGCATCATGTTTTAAACATCCTTTTAATCACCAAGATGGTAATTAAGCTGCATAATTTCTGTTCTAATTTAACATTTTAGTTAATTCAGTGCAGTCAAGAAGTACAGTTTGTGTTGGGTTAACACGATGTATTCATCATCATGCAGTAGAAAATTTGAACGCATATTAGAATTGGATGTTAAACACAGTATTGGCAGGAACATGAACCTCTAAGATCGATACTGCCCTGCATGGACTTAACTCCTGAAGGGGATTATTGTGCCATGCAGAAGTTTCATGTCAACATGGGAAATTCACTCGAGGATTAGAAGTTCATTCTTGTGTCTGCTGCTGCTGACAGACATGAAGTTTAGATGCCTCCTTCCTCTCCATCTTTCTTCCCTTCCCCTCCCTTTGTCATTACTGTTTTTGGTATTGATTGCCTGCTGCCTCTTAAATTATGCATTCTGCAGCTTGGTTTGGAGGTGCTCCCCGGTGGGTTTGTCAAAGGAAGGAGACACATGTAGTTGGGCACTGTGGCTGAGAGCGTCAAAAATCCATACAGGTCACAATCATGTCACCCCATCAGTTTTAATCAACAGAGCCTGAATACAAGCTGGTGACAGGGCTTAGAGGTATAAGAGATGTGCCTCTGCTGCTCCCCCGACACACAGGCTCTGGTTCAATACTGCTAGATGGCACTGACAGAGATTCATTATCATCAGTATGTGGCTCGCAGCTGGGCTGGATGATGAGACATATACTGGTCTGGGCCTGTTCTACAGTGTGTTCCCATGCCACGGTGCAATTTTGGCTTGATGGGTTTATCGGCGTCTTCATCGCTGTCTGCAGGTTTCACATTGGGTGTAATGATGCATTGTGTTACTGTACTGCGGCTTTCTCGCATGGGCAAGATTGCTCAAAAGTTGACAGCTGTTTCCCAAAGTCATAAACTGCATACTTTAAGGTGTGTCTCCAGCTAAACGTTAACATCAGCACGCTAACCTGTTCAGCAGAATGGAAGGTTACTCACTTTAAGGAGGTAAAAAGCTCTCTGTTAATGTAGCAGTTTGCCAAATTTAGTTGATTAGCACTAAATAAACTTCAGCACGTCCACACAGAACGCCTTAAAACCACATTTTTTAATAGTGTTCCACGGTTTTGACAGTAGGCTTCTATGTTAATCAGTACTGCTGGTGCAACAGCTCTCGTGACACAAGTGTCCAAGACTCAGGACATATTTTTAGGCCCCAGGTTTAGGCAGAATACATCTTCTGGGGACCTTGAATGTCTGTAGAAAGTTTCATGGCAATCCAAGGAATTCAAGGATTTAAGGATTCTTCATTGTCATTCGCATCAGGTTCACATGCAGTGGAAGGAAATTCTGTCCTCAGATCCCAATTCTTATTAAAGATTAAAATGAATACTAGACATTGGACTCATAAGATTCAAGAATTTCAAACAATCATTTATCTTCTGGCTTTTTGTTTGTTTGTTTGTTTTCTTATCGGGCTCATTGCATGAACGAGAGAAATCCCCTCCAGTGCAAACTCCATGAACCTCGTAAACAAATGGAGGGTCACGACACTGCAATCAATGGATGCGTAGTGGATCAAGTTGCGGCAGCGTCTCACTGTGAATCTTCCCATGGAAGGGCGAGTCTCCAAAGGAGGCCAGTGTTCCTTT
Organism: Pterophyllum scalare; assembly: GCA_024447675.2. NCBI lineage: Eukaryota > Metazoa > Chordata > Actinopteri > Cichliformes > Cichlidae > Pterophyllum > Pterophyllum scalare. The sequence continues at coordinate 2,188 of JAMQGT020002313.1, read as the reverse complement.
GATGAAAACAGTCACAGAGCTCAGAGTGGTGCAAACTTAAAGGAGTGAAACACAACAGGGTCAAAAGAGCAAATCCGGCCTTCTGTTCACGCTGCCTTTATTGTGAAGTTTGTGCAAGGCACGGTGTGATTTTCCTAACACTGCCAATGAAAAGAGGTTTGATTTTCACAGGCCAGTTGACCTGCTAAGAGCAGGTGTGTCTCAGATACAGTTTCAGCCTTTTTTTTTTTCTCCACTCCCTTTCCTGTACACTTCCCAGCTGACGATACTGCTGCCCGATCCAAGTGCTTATGAGGACTTAAATATTTAAAAAAAATAAATCTGCTAAATTCTGCCACTTTTTTATTTCAGATTTTTCAAAGAGTCTCATTTTCTTTGAATACCGTGACCGAAACAGTTGTGAGAACATAACCTGAAATATGATACCAATCACTCAGGTGGGTCAGCTTTGTTGTTTTCGCTCTCACTTAACTGTTTCCGTTGAGTGTGTAACAATATATGACAGAGCGATTAGGAAAAAGCTTTCTCATATTTCCATCTTGAGCCCTGAAAGGGAAATACCTGATCTCTTCTTGTAAAGGGATATCAAGTGAGGAAATCACTAGTCTTTTGTAAAGCCCAGTGAGGGTCCTTTTTAGACCTGAAGGATAATTATATGTCTATGCAATTTCTCCAAATACACGAAAAGAAAAATTCGAGTCGCTTTTAATTATTACTTTTTTAAAAGTAACTTTTCATTCGCGCATTTTGCACACCACATGTTTACAGTACTGTAAAGATTAATTTCATCTTTCAAAGTTGGCTAAGGTTACATGTTTAACTCTGCATAACCGAAGCAGCAAAGCAGGCACAGGTTAAAAGACTGCTTTCCTGGAAAGATGCTTTATGTGCAGTAAGCAGAAACAAACCTGGGAAGACGCCAAAGACACAACATCCTCCAGCATGAGGTGACTCTCTGACCTTACGTACAGTATGCTCAAAATAAACCTTCACACGAGTGAAGAAAAGCTGAAATGTTTGTTCAGAACCTCGTCTCAAGCTGTACATTTCCTTTGGGGTCATGCAACTTGAGCCGGGTGGTTTATGTGAGCGCCCGCAGGATGCGTTATAAAACCTTCTGGAAGACACTCACATCTAATTTCCCTTTGCAGATTCCCAAGATGTCTATCTTGGTAGAGTATAACCAAAAGTCTGTAACTTTAAACTGATGTATTGTGACTAAATAAAGTGCTTGAAAATCATTCGCTGTATCATGAAAAGCTCGGGGGACTTTGAATATCTCCTTTTATCATTTCCTTGAATCAATAACAGTGAAAAAGTGACTTTCCCATGCAAATCAATCAAGGCTTAAACTATTGGTCAGCACCACAGGAACATCTCCAGTAGACATTTAGTTAGAAACTTTGCCTCCTGGTTAGGCGAGGTAGCAGCATAAAAGAACAAAAAGCCCATATCAAAAAGTGGTGATCATTGCTCTAGTCCAATCATCTTTCTGCCTGCATTCTTCAAGCCAATCAGCCTCCACTCTGCGTAGTTTAAATCTCACCGCTTACCTGTCATGCTCCCTTGCTGACTCATTTGTGCAGCCCACCTCCTCCCCATCTCCACCTCATCCAAGTCGCTCAGTGCTCCGTCTTTATCACCACCACTGCCAGCATCTAGACTCCAGGGGGTCCTGACCTAATTCCTATCACTGCTGGGATTTCATTCTGCTTCGATGGGCCATTGGAGTCTAATCGTCAAATAGCTTAAATAGCTTGAATTCTTTATATCAATAAATCATGTTCAGTTCTTCCTAATGATCTCTCCTTATCAAAATATTTTATTACTTTTATTTTTAGACACTGCTTCAGTGTCGGAAAGCAGTTTTTACTTTGATTTTCATTTGCTGTCTGGTTTCCTTTGGGGACCAGACCTATATGGTTATGTGAAAAGAAAGCTCATTATTATAAAGGTTTTATACATAATGCTATTTTGTTGAATATCACAAGGCTGCAAGGAGAATTAGTTAAATATTAAGTACAAAATTTCACCTGATAAATGTCTGAACATTAATATACACTGCTCAAAGAAATAAAGGGAACACTCAAATAACACATCCTAGATCTGAATGAATGAAATATTCTCATTGAATATTTTGTTCTGTATAAAGTTGAATGTGCTGACAACAAAATCACACAAAAATCAT
>JAMQGT020002312.1:0-46034 GCA_024447675.2 Pterophyllum scalare | reverse complement strand
TATGAAGTCTCAGTGTGAACAGGGAATCTTAATCTCTGTGCCTCACTCAATGGAAGCTGTCTCTGAGAAGTAAAAGTCTGCATGCCTCCATAAAGCTGAGACTTTCTTTTTTTCTTTACTTTTTTTCTGTAACACTTTGGAGCGGTATGCCAAAGCGTGGCGAATCAGGGGAATTGTGACAGCTGCCACGGTTGTCTCTTCAGGTACAGTCGTGCTATACGTGAAGACTGTCTCTGCATATGGGCACCTGCTGGGATTGGTTTCATTTATAAAGTGATGATTGAGTGTTTCTTTTTTCTTTTTCCTTTTTTGTACACAGTTCCAGTTGAACCACAATCAGTCTGAGAATTGCGTGGCTGAGAAAAAGACTGTTAGTAAAAGAACTGGTTGAAAATCATCCCCATTTCATATATTTGCAATTTAGGTGTGGGCAAGAAGATGATGTGATCTTAATGTTGATATTCTCCCGAAGTTAATATTAATTCTTTAACAACATTTTAATGTCACTGAAAGTGGATAATGATAGTTTGAAAGTGCAGTCATCTGAATGCTGCCTGCTTATGAGTGTGGGCTATGAGGCCATCTCGGCCGCTGTGGAAGAAACGGATCATCAACAGGAAATGACAGGAGGAAGAGCAGTGTGCTGTAATGCCCATGGTATGCTGTTTAATCCTGTTGCACGCTTGTTTAACAGCTTCACAACCGTTGTTTCCGAGAGGAAATGCTCTCTGTCTGTCCATGCAAGTAATGGAAGGGCTGATTGATCTTAAATGTGGACAGAGGAACTCAAAGGGACACCAGGGAATTACAATTACTTTGCATGACAATTATAGCAAACAGTGCCGGCAGGGTGGAGATGCCTCTGAGGGAGAAACTTTTCTGGCCAGTGGGAGTGATTGGTGTAAACGTGGGTAATGACACACTTAAAACAGTGTTTAAGAATCACTGTTTGCTCAGGTCAGGAAATATGCCAGTTTAACTATGTGTAACTGAGTTCAAGCAGCGTATGTAAAGCATCAGAGCGTGCGTCATTTCCTTGTTGCTACAGCCTAATAAATCACTGCAAAAACACCATATCTGCTGTGGCATGGTAAACTGATTCCTCATTTGTGGCTTTCTGTATGTAACAGTTAATTTTAATTAATTAGGGTTGGGTGTTGTTTTGAACATATGCACCGTAAACTTAAATGGTAAAAACCAACTTAACACTTGAAGTGTTTGCCTTGTTCAAAGGGTGTGTAGCATATCACATGAAAAGACCAAAACCAAGAAGATTTAAGAAATTGCTAACTAGTATGGATTATTGCAAATTATGAAAAATGCATCAGTAAGCCACACATATACACAGTGTGTAAAAAGATTGTCGCTGCTGTAATATCACCTACTGATATGTCAGCTAATGTTTTGAAGCCTTGAGCACTTTGGCTTCATTATCTTGGTTTTTTTTTTTAATGTTGATCTTACTGAGGAACTGAAGACAGTATATGCTCACACAGTAGTGATTTCTTTAGTACCAGTTTTACTCCAGAATTTACAAAATGTACACGATGTTGTATTCAATGAGACTTAAAACTAGCAGTTGAGTTCATAAGCTCATCAGTATGTAAAATGTTTACTGAGATCATGGGCAGTAGCAGTTCCTTGTTCACCTTCATACAATCCTACTTGTTCTTGCATTCACTGCCCCCTGCAGGACATTAGAAAGAATGCATTACCACTGTTCCTTAGCGTTTCCCAAATACAGTGCACAGCAAGCATTCACTAAGAGCAATAAATGTCTATTGATGTCTACCCTACGAAAAAAATTTGGTTGGAGCATAAGTCAGCTTTATATTTCAAATTATATTAACGACTGTTACACAATTACAAAAAACAACAGTGAATACGCCGCCTTTATTTCTAAAAATGTTACATACTCTGACTTTGATGAGTAACCTCATAGTTACACAGGTAAAATACATCGTGTTTGCATTGTCTCCCAGCATTACTGCAACGCTGCATAATGTGGGTCCACATGGACCGGATGTGGGACCACAGAGCAATGTTGTCACAACAGCATGAGTAGATAATGTTGCAGCTTACCAAATTTAACCAAAATACAACACTGGCATTACGTAATGTGTTATGGGGTACCTAAAAGTAGTTCACAACAAATGCACAGTTCATATTTCTTAAACGCTACAGGGCCCGGAAGTTTCAGAGCAAGTCTTTTAAGCCTTTAAAAAATGCACAGAAATATTCGTGAGTCACTTTTAATGATGCATGCCTTCAGCAGGAGCAAGTGAGTTTAGGCACAGACAACAGGGAACTCGGGCCGATGAGGGGGGAGTGGGTCCCGCTGGAACTGGAAACAGCTTGACGCGGCCCTGGTCGTCTGTCTCGCACGGTCTGTCGGAAACAGTGGGCACACAAACTCATCAATATTGTCGTGCTCTCCCCCTTGAATTAAGTCCATTATTTTATCCCCCCACTTTCTCGAGTTCGTTACACGGAGGACTCCGCGCTGTGAACCGAACGCGGAGGCGCGGTCTTGCGAACGGGAGCGACGGAGCTTTTACGCCGGCCAACGAAACACTCCCATGTGCGAGCTCAAGTGAGCGGCTCAGTTACCGGTTAGTGCACCGTTTCGTTTTTGTTTTGTTGACAAACAGCCTCTCTGATTGACTGACTGACGCGTCGCAGGTTGAGGGAAGACGGAAGACGGATTACGGATGTAATTTGTGCAGTCGGGAGGTGAGCTGAAGCGACCGCTTTGTTTATGTTTTACTTATGAATGGACGCGTTCGAATATTTGCCGAAGCGACTGAATAAGTTTAATGCGCGTGTAAACACAAACGTTAAGTATCTTAGAGGGTAAAGATCTAGGCGTGGCAAAGTTAATGAATTGTATCTGCTTAACGTGAAGTGTAATTAATTAATTCATTAATGGGAGCTCTGCGAATGATCAATAGCGGGTCGTGACTAATCACTGGATTCGGAAGAAAGAGCGCTTTAGATTACTGTGAAAATGACTCGGTTTCTGAATACAGATCGAAGTATGGATCAAAACTTAAATGACTTTAATGTGAGAGCTGAATGTGAGGCACTTTTTCTGACAGGATGATTAATGGATGCTTGGACGGACTATCAATAGGCTAAATAGCTGCATATACTGCTGTAATTATATTTAGGAACCATATGAACCAGAGCAATCCGTCAGACCTTTTTTTTTCATTTAACAATAGTGTAAAGAGTAACTTTAAAACATTATTACTGTAATGTTTTTTTATATAGATTAGATTTAGAATCTAGTAGTTGCCAACAAAATGCATCTCCCTATTTGATTAGTTTGTTTTATGACTATTATGTATACCTCAAATACTGTTATGCATAACCTTAATTATTATCCTTGAATGTTTTATTTAAGTCTGCAGTGACCGTGTTAAATTTCTTCATTAGGTGGCTTCAGAATCTAAATACTGTCAAAGAATGCAAAAACAATTCTGTAATGCATGTACAGTATATGCATGGTCATTTTAGAGGGAAATTAAACATATTTATTTTGCTGTAGCAGTAGAGAATATTGCATTTTTGCTTGTAAACTGTTAAAAAAAATAATAGTTTAAGTTATATTAACTTTTCATTGGGTGTATAAAAAAGGTAAAGTAGAGCAACTTGGTGAAGACCACCAGCCAAAACATGGTGTAGCATTTTTATTTATATATATATATATATATATATATATATATATATATATATATATATATATATATATATATATATATTTCAAGTGTTGCTGGAGTTTTGGCCTCTTCAGAATTTTTCCTCTCCATGCAAATTGGAAGTGATGAAGTTGTGCCGGGAACCTCTGCTCTGCTTATTTCAGCTGTATCAAACTGATTTTGGTGCAGTTAGGGAGTGCTGGTAATGTACCGGTAACCTTGAGGTCAGAACAAAGTAAGACAAATGGATTATCTTCAGATAGCAAGAGAGAAAGTTCCTTTCTTGCCTATTTTTCCAGACACTAGCACACATCACAGAGCTCCCCACCTCTCTCCCAACAAGCATTAAATCAATACCTACTTGCTGATACATGCTGTGATGTCTGTGCTACTAGTCATGAGATGTTGAGCAGCCTACAGCAAACAGAAGGGACTTTTAAGTTTGCATGCTTCATAATGTGAACCTAGCCTGCATGCATCATGCTACCAGTGGTGAAAAAGCTTTTTTTTTATTGTGACTAGAACACCAAAAAAAAGGTGCATTTTTAAGTATTCCTCATCTGAAGCTCCTTTTCAAACATGACATACCAAGACAGAAACTTATAAACTGCATTAACTGTAGTCTAATTATTGTTGAGTTGTTTGTGAAGGGAGACTGTCATGTATAAATATGGGGAACTGAGCAAAGACTGGCATCTGCAGCCTGACAAGGAGCATCAATCTAACTGGCAAAACTTGGCTCCAGACTGACAGTTCAGCCTCTCTGAACACCATGAAAACACGCAACACCAATTATGCAACACACATTCATATTAAAAAGTTTAGCTATCCTTTTTTCCCCCTCCTTTGTTTCAATTCATTAAGAGTAAACCTGATCCCCTTGCTGGCCTGTCATGTTGTGTTCTCATCTATTAATAGTTTTCATATGCAGCATGCAGATCTCATCCATCTGATCCAATCAGTGAAGCAGGATCCCTGGTGGTCAGAGTCATAAATAATTAAACTGTTAGTGTGACGTGCCATTTGTCTTTTTAAGAGCTCATCTCTCCTGTAGTGGACCTGCTGCATCCCCATGAAATGCAGTGAGTTGTTTGTCATTTTGAGAAAGCTGATGCAAAGCTGTGAAAAAGGCTCTGTTGTCATAGTGATCACTGCAGCCAGATTGGTTATGTGAAACAGGTACAGACCACTTCAGTCTGTCTGGTATGACACGACAGCAGAGTGCCTCTGGCCATTATCCACAGGTTAAATCAAGATACAGAGCCTGTGTCTAAGGGAACATACACTTTGTGCCTGAAATATAAACATTTCTTTAGAATGTCTGTGTCAGAAGACACACAGTTGTGAAACGGAGTTCAAGTAATTCGTCCAAAGACATTTAGTGGCAGCTTCGGTTACCAAAAGTTCAGTCATTGCATAGAGTTCTGCCTTTAGTTTCTGGCCATTCACAAGTGTGTTTTGCAGCCAGCTGATGCTGTGCTTTGTTGTTCTTATAAGCTTTATTCTCAAGTCACATTCTTTTTTTTCCTGCTAGTGTGCACAGTTCTGGATCATTTATGTTTTTTCCTCTTTTATTTATGCAGGGGGAGACAGAGAGCGGATGACAGCCAACCATGAGACCTACCTTCTTATGGCCAGCACCCAGAATGACATGGAAGACTGGGTGAAGACAATCCGGAGGGTCATCTGGGCGCCTTTTGGTGGAGGTTAGTACATACAATGTTGGTTTCCAGCGCTTATGCAACCAAGATAATCAAGATAAAATCAATTATTTTTGGTAGATTTCATAAAGCAAAATCTATATTGGGCAAATAAAAGTTATAACAAGGTTTTCGTACCTGTGGAATCTCCTTTTAAATTGGCCTGATTTATTATCATTTGAATTATATCAGAGGTAACAAACGATTGTGGTGATTTTTGTTTTTCGGAATTGAGAAGCTCTCAATTATGAAAAACAATAATCCTTTACAAATGGCGCATAAAGAACAATCTTTGTTTTGTTTTTCAATTATCTGAACAGGTGAGATTTCTAATATGAGTGCTGGAGAATGAATACATGTGTATAGTCATTTCTTGGTACCATACTATATTTGTTTACTGAGGTCGGCTAGATTAAAATGCATTACCATGCTGTAGCATTGTGATTACACAATATACACAAGCCAGATGTTTTGTTAGTTGTTTTTTTTTTAGCCAGTCACACGGAAGCAACTTAATGCATTTATGCATGTGGACGTGTTCAAGATAACCTGCTGAAGTTCAAAGTGAGCATCAGAATTGGGAAGAAAGGTGATAAAAGTGACTTTGTCAGTGGTGTGGTTGTTGGTGACAGACAGGCTGATCTGAGTATTTTAAAAAAAAAACTGCTGATCTACTGGGATTTTCCCACAAAACCATCTCTAGGGTTTACAGAGAAGGGCCAGAAAAAGAGAAAAATATCCAGTGAGCAGTGGCTCTCTGGGAGGAAGTTCCTTGTTGGTGCTAGAGGTCAGAGGAGAATGACCAGACTGAAGAGGTATGCAGAAGAGCATCTCTGGATATACAACACACTGAACCTGGAAGCAGATGAATTATAGCAGCAGCAGACCACACCAGCTGGCACTGCTTTCAGCTAAGAATGAGAAACTGATGCTACAGTTCACACTTGCTCATCAAAATGGGAAAAGATTTTAAAGAAAAGCATTCCCTGTTCTGATGAGTCTGAATTTCTGCTGCAACATTCAGATGGTAGGGTCAGAATTTGACATAAACAAAATGAAAGCATGAACTCATCCTGCCTTGTATCAACAGTTCGGGTTTTCTTGTCACACTCTAGTGCTAGTTGAGCATCTTTTAAACACCACAGCCTACCAAGAATTGTTGCTGATCATGTCCATCCCTTTATGACCACAGTATACCATCTTCATCTCAGCTGTTTTCAGCAGGATAATGCACCATGTCACAAAGCTCAAATCATCTCAAGCTGGTTTCTTGAACATGGCAGTGAGTTTACTGTACTCAAATGGCCTCTACCGTCACCAGATCTCAAATGGCCTCACCTTTGGGATGTGTTGGAACAGGACTCGCATCACTGATGTGACAAATCTGCAACAACTGTGTGATGTTGTGCTGATGTGGATCAAAAATGTTTCCAGCACTTTGATGAATCTGTGGCACAAAGAATTAAGTCAGTCCAGTGAGTGTAAAGTAAGCGTGTGCTGGCATTTAAAACCTTCATTTGTTTTGTTTTTTTTATTTATTTATTTATTTTTTCCTGTAGCATCATGCCACATGCACCAGGTGGCATTACCACAATATTTGACCATTACTTGGTATAATATTTACAGTGCCTTTTAAGCTGTCAAATCCACTTTTATGCTTCTTGAATCTCCACTCTGCATCTCTGATTTTCCTTTTTACCCAGCCTGCTTATGCTAATAAAGAAAGGACATGAATTTGTTTTATATCAGTCACATGTGTCAAATGAACTAAAAAAAAAATATGGTGAAGTAGTAATCATGAAATAAACTGCGAGCTGTAGCTCAAGTGCATGATGCTGTAATTGTTCTCATGAAGTTGTTCCTGGCTCTGGTGGAATTAGTGTGGTTATTACTGACCCTCCTGCTGCACCACTGGGGTTTGTTATTGACTGTCCTGGCAGACATTGGCCTACATTGTGTACGAGAAGGGCACAAGTGCAGATTTGTAATCAGACAGCCAGTCGAGGCAGCTCTTAGTGACCAAATGAATAGATAAGGCAGAGCTGGCCCCTCTGTTTTCAGTGCATGGAGTTTGATGTCTATTGCAGCTGACTGCTCTTCAAAAGGACGAGCCATTCGTCAAAGATACCACACGAAAGGTGGCTCAATGTTGGACCAGAGCCAGGCTGTCTTTGTCTCTATCATGCACACGTATACAGAGTGAGCGCACACACATGCACACTCACACTCCAGTTTTTCACATTTTGCAGGAGCAGCAGAAGCTAGCTGAGCCCTGATTGGCTGATCAGTGTTCCTGAATTGTGGTGAAACTGTTCAGTAAGTGACAGGGAGGCAACTCCTAAAATGAATCCCACGAAGGCTTTACCATCATGTCGTGGTGCCACTCCCTATAATGTGGCATTAACTGCAGCAAAGAGTTAAACAGGGGAGGGGGTGACATGTGCAGCTGCGGCTTTTCCATCTGGATCTTTGGAGAGTTGTGTCATGGTAAATATCAGTTGTCTGTTTGTAGTTTGGGAAAGTGCCTGGAGTTTGAATTGTTTTGGGGTTATTGAGGAAAATCTTTAAAGTGCCGCATTTCCGAGGATCACATTCTCTGTAGCTTAAATGTCAGCTGTTCCAGACTGCTATGCTGTTTCTGTCCATTTTTTTCTGATCCCTGTGGCGCAGTGACTTTCAGTAACAGCGGTGGTCATAGTCATTTTCACTTATTAATTCAGCACTTCACCGCCTGCGCACTTACTTTCAGCTTTGGTCTGGCTTCCAAACGTATAATTTATTAAAAAAAAATTTAAAAATGCTTTTGTGTAACTCCACAGATAAATTTACTTAACAGGGTTGTTTATCTGTCTTCTGTCTGCACAACTAGACTCTCTTCAAGTGCCTCAGATCTGAGCCCAGATAAGACTGAATGCTGGAGAAAGTTTTCAGCTATTTTTTTAATCAGTTAAATGTTGGCAGGGTACAGGATGTGAGCTCGTTCCATCAGCTGCCATTTAATTCCTCCTCTGAGCTTCAAATGGTGTTTGCTAGACTAATAGTAGAAGAAGAAACATTTTAAACTTATTTACTCTGCCTGCATTATAAAATAAATACCTGCCAAAGCTGACTGACACTTTATCAGTGACAAAAGTGAAATATTATTTATTCTAATCTTTTCCTCTCCAAAATCTGTTGCAGTGATTTGCACTACAGTAAAAATTAGCAGCAGTGGTTCTAAAGCACTAGTGCTTGGCCTGGTGGTCATGGCCCACTGCAAAGCTGGCGTTGCAGAATCTAAAAATTACTGAGGATGAGGGCAGAATTTTTTGAGATTTGTAATTTTTGCACCAGGAAGCATTGTATTACAAATATATATAATATAGATCACACCCTGAGAGTAGCTGTCGTAACTGTTAATTTCAACCATACCAGAGCTCTGAATCATCATTTTTAAAGCCTTCTTAATAACAAAGATATTACCCAAGTGCTGCCATGCCACACCAAAATAAGATGCTAAAACAAAAGGAGCTGTGCCAGCCTGTTTGTTGCAGATGGGGCTGACTGTTGAGAAATGAGGACATATTGTTGAATCTGAACCTTCATTCCATAAGGACATCCCAGGCTGGCCAAAATCTGATTTGTAAATTGGCATTTCATTAAATGCAGATGTGTTGAGTGTAGCTGGCTTTTCTTTTGTTTTTTACACTTAAGGTGTTTTATATAAGTTATTTAAATTAATATGCAATGTTTTTATTGGTCTGCACCTGATAAAACAGGATGTATGTTGTCCCTGAATGAATGTATGTGCGTGTGTGTGTGTGAGTGAGAGAGAAAGACATTCTGTGTAGCTGACAGATCCTGAAAGTGTGCGGAAAAAACTTTTGCAGAGTGCACGTCACTCGTGGGTGTGTGTGTGTGTGTGTGTGTGTGTGTGTGTGTTAGATCTTGTGGTTGTTGCCCGTCCAACGCCACTGGGAGCACCAAACATTCATAAACACTTGCTCACACTCTGCATAAGCTGGTGCACACACACACATTCACATGTGACCCGGGAAAACATTCCTAGACTCATGACCACAACGTCTGGAGGGATGACCTCGTTTTTCACTCACTTTTTCTCATTTTCTGCTCTTTTTGATACACGAGGATATTAATCATTTTTTATTAAGGTGGAGCTGAACGTTTCTGTATTTCTCTCCAATCTGTCTGATATTTGGAAAAATGGACCCGCAGCTTCAAATAATTCGCTGTTTTGTCATATTTGGGTTGCTGTGAAGATTGAAGTGGAGAAATCCCATAGCGACTCCAGACTTCTGAGCAGCTCCTCCTCATCAAGCAGAGACAATTTTCCAAGAGATGGAAATGAGAACAGTTTGGCTGACCTGCTGTCAGATTGATGCATCCTGTCTATTCCAGCGCTTTTGTTTTGTTTTCTGTGATAACTGCAAAGATTAGGCCTGGTTTTTGGAAAATGCTTGTGTGCAGGCACTTTAAAATTTGCACCTCTGGTATGTTTTCATATCACAAATTTATTAATAGGCCTTTTTTCTGGAAGCTTACAAGTTGTGTCATTTTCAAGAGGGGTGAGTATGGCAGCATACCATGATGATATTAGAGGAAAAAGCAATCATCGCATGCACTTCTAAATGAGAAATGTTTTGGAGCAGTTTGTATGAAAACTCTGAATACACCTGTTTGAAATCTACACTTTTTTTTTTTTAGTGCTTGTATTAAACCCGGCTATTTGAAGCCATTTCTTGCTGTGTTAAAAGCACGAGGGGGCTGCTTCAGTCACCAACTGTACCATGTTGTACCACGTGTATGTATGTGTGAGTAGCCTCTGTGTGTATCTGGAGACTGGAAAAGTATGCAGATCCAAATCTCTCAGGAAGGCAGCTTAAATCCCCTCTTGTGTTGCATCCACATGAGACGGCTGTAAATGGAAATCGGCCTTCTTTTTTTTTTTTTTCTTTTCTTTTTTTTCCTCTACAGCGTCTGCCTCGGACAAAAGGCGAGAGGTGCACAGGAAGTTGGAGATTTGATCGTCAGACTAAGGCTGTGTGCGTGTGTCTGGGTCAGTGCGCGAGCAAATAATATATGTACACGCACACAGACCCAGACACACACACACAGCCTTAGTCTGACGATCAAATCTCCAACTTCCTGTGCACCTCTCGCCTTTTGTCCGAGGCAGACGCTGTAGAGGAAAAAAAAGAAAAGAAAAAAAAAAAAGAAGGCCGATTTCCATTTACAGCCGTCTCATGTGGATGCAACACAAGAGGGGATTAAAGCTGCCTTCCTGAGAGATTTGGATCTGCATACTTTTCCAGTCTCCAGATACACACAGAGGCTACTCACACATACATACACGTGGTACAACATGGTACAGTTGGTGACTGAAGCAGCCCCCTCGTGCTTTTAACACAGCAAGAAATGGCTTCAAATAGCCGGGTTTAATACAAGCACTAAAAAAAAAAAAGTGTAGATTTCAAACAGGTGTATTCAGAGTTTTCATACAAACTGCTCCAAAACATTTCTCATTTAGAAGTGCATGCGATGATTGCTTTTTCCTCTAATATCATCATGGTATGCTGCCATACTCACCCCTCTTGAAAATGACACAACTTGTAAGCTTCCAGAAAAAAGGCCTATTAATAAATTTGTGATATGAAAACATACCAGAGGTGCAAATTTTAAAGTGCCTGCACACAAGCATTTTCCAAAAACCAGGCCTAATCTTTGCAGTTATCACAGAAAACAAAACAAAAGCGCTGGAATAGACAGGATGCATCAATCTGACAGCAGGTCAGCCAAACTGTTCTCATTTCCATCTCTTGGAAAATTGTCTCTGCTTGATGAGGAGGAGCTGCTCAGAAGTCTGGAGTCGCTATGGGATTTCTCCACTTCAATCTTCACAGCAACCCAAATATGACAAAACAGCGAATTATTTGAAGCTGCGGGTCCATTTTTCCAAATATCAGACAGATTGGAGAGAAATACAGAAACGTTCAGCTCCACCTTAATAAAAAATGATTAATATCCTCGTGTATCAAAAAGAGCAGAAAATGAGAAAAAGTGAGTGAAAAACGAGGTCATCCCTCCAGACGTTGTGGTCATGAGTCTAGGAATGTTTTCCCGGGTCACATGTGAATGTGTGTGTGTGCACCAGCTTATGCAGAGTGTGAGCAAGTGTTTATGAATGTTTGGTGCTCCCAGTGGCGTTGGACGGGCAACAACCACAAGATCTAACACACACACACACACACACACACACACACACACACCACGAGTGACGTGCACTCTGCAAAAGTTTTTTCCGCACACTTTCAGGATCTGTCAGCTACACAGAATGTCTTTCTCTCTCACTCACACACACACACGCACATACATTCATTCAGGGACAACATACATCCTGTTTTATCAGGTGCAGACCAATAAAAACATTGCATATTAATTTAAATAACTTATATAAAACACCTTAAGTGTAAAAAACAAAAGAAAAGCCAGCTACACTCAACACATCTGCATTTAATGAAATGCCAATTTACAAATCAGATTTTGGCCAGCCTGGGATGTCCTTATGGAATGAAGGTTCAGATTCAACAATATGTCCTCATTTCTCAACAGTCAGCCCCATCTGCAACAAACAGGCTGGCACAGCTCCTTTTGTTTTAGCATCTTATTTTGGTGTGGCATGGCAGCACTTGGGTAATATCTTTGTTATTAAGAAGGCTTTAAAAATGATGATTCAGAGCTCTGGTATGGTTGAAATTAACAGTTACGACAGCTACTCTCAGGGTGTGATCTATATTATATATATTTGTAATACAATGCTTCCTGGTGCAAAAATTACAAATCTCAAAAAATTCTGCCCTCATCCTCAGTAATTTTTAGATTCTGCAACGCCAGCTTTGCAGTGGGCCATGACCACCAGGCCAAGCACTAGTGCTTTAGAACCACTGCTGCTAATTTTTACTGTAGTGCAAATCACTGCAACAGATTTTGGAGAGGAAAAGATTAGAATAAATAATATTTCACTTTTGTCACTGATAAAGTGTCAGTCAGCTTTGGCAGGTATTTATTTTATAATGCAGGCAGAGTAAATAAGTTTAAAATGTTTCTTCTTCTACTATTAGTCTAGCAAACACCATTTGAAGCTCAGAGGAGGAATTAAATGGCAGCTGATGGAACGAGCTCACATCCTGTACCCTGCCAACATTTAACTGATTAAAAAAATAGCTGAAAACTTTCTCCAGCATTCAGTCTTATCTGGGCTCAGATCTGAGGCACTTGAAGAGAGTCTAGTTGTGCAGACAGAAGACAGATAAACAACCCTGTTAAGTAAATTTATCTGTGGAGTTACACAAAAGCATTTTTAAATTTTTTTTTAATAAATTATACGTTTGGAAGCCAGACCAAAGCTGAAAGTAAGTGCGCAGGCGGTGAAGTGCTGAATTAATAAGTGAAAATGACTATGACCACCGCTGTTACCTGAAAGTCACTGCGCCACAGGGATCAGAAAAAAATGGACAGAAACAGCATAGCAGTCTGGAACAGCTGACATTTAAGCTACAGAGAATGTGATCCTCGGAAATGCGGCACTTTAAAGATTTTCCTCAATAACCCCAAAACAATTCAAACTCCAGGCACTTTCCCAAACTACAAACAGACAACTGATATTTACCATGACACAACTCTCCAAAGATCCAGATGGAAAAGCCGCAGCTGCACATGTCACCCCCTCCCCTGTTTAACTCTTTGCTGCAGTTAATGCCACATTATAGGGAGTGGCACCACGACATGATGGTAAAGCCTTCGTGGGATTCATTTTAGGAGTTGCCTCCCTGTCACTTACTGAACAGTTTCACCACAATTCAGGAACACTGATCAGCCAATCAGGGCTCAGCTAGCTTCTGCTGCTCCTGCAAAATGTGAAAAACTGGAGTGTGAGTGTGCATGTGTGTGCGCTCACTCTGTATACGTGTGCATGATAGAGACAAAGACAGCCTGGCTCTGGTCCAACATTGAGCCACCTTTCGTGTGGTATCTTTGACGAATGGCTCGTCCTTTTGAAGAGCAGTCAGCTGCAATAGACATCAAACTCCATGCACTGAAAACAGAGGGGCCAGCTCTGCCTTATCTATTCATTTGGTCACTAAGAGCTGCCTCGACTGGCTGTCTGATTACAAATCTGCACTTGTGCCCTTCTCGTACACAATGTAGGCCAATGTCTGCCAGGACAGTCAATAACAAACCCCAGTGGTGCAGCAGGAGGGTCAGTAATAACCACACTAATTCCACCAGAGCCAGGAACAACTTCATGAGAACAATTACAGCATCATGCACTTGAGCTACAGCTCGCAGTTTATTTCATGATTACTACTTCACCATATTTTTTTTTTAGTTCATTTGACACATGTGACTGATATAAAACAAATTCATGTCCTTTCTTTATTAGCATAAGCAGGCTGGGTAAAAAGGAAAATCAGAGATGCAGAGTGGAGATTCAAGAAGCATAAAAGTGGATTTGACAGCTTAAAAGGCACTGTAAATATTATACCAAGTAATGGTCAAATATTGTGGTAATGCCACCTGGTGCATGTGGCATGATGCTACAGGAAAAAATAAATAAATAAATAAAAAAAACAAAACAAATGAAGGTTTTAAATGCCAGCACACGCTTACTTTACACTCACTGGACTGACTTAATTCTTTGTGCCACAGATTCATCAAAGTGCTGGAAACATTTTTGATCCACATCAGCACAACATCACACAGTTGTTGCAGATTTGTCACATCAGTGATGCGAGTCCTGTTCCAACACATCCCAAAGGTGAGGCCATTTGAGATCTGGTGACGGTAGAGGCCATTTGAGTACAGTAAACTCACTGCCATGTTCAAGAAACCAGCTTGAGATGATTTGAGCTTTGTGACATGGTGCATTATCCTGCTGAAAACAGCTGAGATGAAGATGGTATACTGTGGTCATAAAGGGATGGACATGATCAGCAACAATTCTTGGTAGGCTGTGGTGTTTAAAAGATGCTCAACTAGCACTAGAGTGTGACAAGAAAACCCGAACTGTTGATACAAGGCAGGATGAGTTCATGCTTTCATTTTGTTTATGTCAAATTCTGACCCTACCATCTGAATGTTGCAGCAGAAATTCAGACTCATC
This sequence comes from Pterophyllum scalare, assembly GCA_024447675.2. Classification (NCBI taxonomy): domain Eukaryota; kingdom Metazoa; phylum Chordata; class Actinopteri; order Cichliformes; family Cichlidae; genus Pterophyllum; species Pterophyllum scalare. The sequence goes on along the minus strand of JAMQGT020002312.1, from coordinate 31,473 downwards.
AGAACAGGGAATGCTTTTCTTTAAAATCTTTTCCCATTTTGATGAGCAAGTGTGAACTGTAGCATCAGTTTCTCATTCTTAGCTGAAAGCAGTGCCAGCTGGTGTGGTCTGCTGCTGCTATAATTCATCTGCTTCCAGGTTCAGTGTGTTGTATATCCAGAGATGCTCTTCTGCATACCTCTTCAGTCTGGTCATTCTCCTCTGACCTCTAGCACCAACAAGGAACTTCCTCCCAGAGAGCCACTGCTCACTGGATATTTTTCTCTTTTTCTGGCCCTTCTCTGTAAACCCTAGAGATGGTTTTGTGGGAAAATCCCAGTAGATCAGCAGTTTTTTTTTTAAAATACTCAGATCAGCCTGTCTGTCACCAACAACCACACCACTGACAAAGTCACTTTTATCACCTTTCTTCCCAATTCTGATGCTCACTTTGAACTTCAGCAGGTTATCTTGAACACGTCCACATGCATAAATGCATTAAGTTGCTTCCGTGTGACTGGCTAAAAAAAAAACAACTAACAAAACATCTGGCTTGTGTATATTGTGTAATCACAATGCTACAGCATGGTAATGCATTTTAATCTAGCCGACCTCAGTAAACAAATATAGTATGGTACCAAGAAATGACTATACACATGTATTCATTCTCCAGCACTCATATTAGAAATCTCACCTGTTCAGATAATTGAAAAACAAAACAAAGATTGTTCTTTATGCGCCATTTGTAAAGGATTATTGTTTTTCATAATTGAGAGCTTCTCAATTCCGAAAAACAAAAATCACCACAATCGTTTGTTACCTCTGATATAATTCAAATGATAATAAATCAGGCCAATTTAAAAGGAGATTCCACAGGTACGAAAACCTTGTTATAACTTTTATTTGCCCAATATAGATTTTGCTTTATGAAATCTACCAAAAATAATTGATTTTATCTTGATTATCTTGGTTGCATAAGCGCTGGAAACCAACATTGTATGTACTAACCTCCACCAAAAGGCGCCCAGATGACCCTCCGGATTGTCTTCACCCAGTCTTCCATGTCATTCTGGGTGCTGGCCATAAGAAGGTAGGTCTCATGGTTGGCTGTCATCCGCTCTCTGTCTCCCCCTGCATAAATAAAAGAGGAAAAAACATAAATGATCCAGAACTGTGCACACTAGCAGGAAAAAAAAGAATGTGACTTGAGAATAAAGCTTATAAGAACAACAAAGCACAGCATCAGCTGGCTGCAAAACACACTTGTGAATGGCCAGAAACTAAAGGCAGAACTCTATGCAATGACTGAACTTTTGGTAACCGAAGCTGCCACTAAATGTCTTTGGACGAATTACTTGAACTCCGTTTCACAACTGTGTGTCTTCTGACACAGACATTCTAAAGAAATGTTTATATTTCAGGCACAAAGTGTATGTTCCCTTAGACACAGGCTCTGTATCTTGATTTAACCTGTGGATAATGGCCAGAGGCACTCTGCTGTCGTGTCATACCAGACAGACTGAAGTGGTCTGTACCTGTTTCACATAACCAATCTGGCTGCAGTGATCACTATGACAACAGAGCCTTTTTCACAGCTTTGCATCAGCTTTCTCAAAATGACAAACAACTCACTGCATTTCATGGGGATGCAGCAGGTCCACTACAGGAGAGATGAGCTCTTAAAAAGACAAATGGCACGTCACACTAACAGTTTAATTATTTATGACTCTGACCACCAGGGATCCTGCTTCACTGATTGGATCAGATGGATGAGATCTGCATGCTGCATATGAAAACTATTAATAGATGAGAACACAACATGACAGGCCAGCAAGGGGATCAGGTTTACTCTTAATGAATTGAAACAAAGGAGGGGGAAAAAAGGATAGCTAAACTTTTTAATATGAATGTGTGTTGCATAATTGGTGTTGCGTGTTTTCATGGTGTTCAGAGAGGCTGAACTGTCAGTCTGGAGCCAAGTTTTGCCAGTTAGATTGATGCTCCTTGTCAGGCTGCAGATGCCAGTCTTTGCTCAGTTCCCCATATTTATACATGACAGTCTCCCTTCACAAACAACTCAACAATAATTAGACTACAGTTAATGCAGTTTATAAGTTTCTGTCTTGGTATGTCATGTTTGAAAAGGAGCTTCAGATGAGGAATACTTAAAAATGCACCTTTTTTTTTGGTGTTCTAGTCACAATAAAAAAAAGCTTTTTCACCACTGGTAGCATGATGCATGCAGGCTAGGTTCACATTATGAAGCATGCAAACTTAAAAGTCCCTTCTGTTTGCTGTAGGCTGCTCAACATCTCATGACTAGTAGCACAGACATCACAGCATGTATCAGCAAGTAGGTATTGATTTAATGCTTGTTGGGAGAGAGGTGGGGAGCTCTGTGATGTGTGCTAGTGTCTGGAAAAATAGGCAAGAAAGGAACTTTCTCTCTTGCTATCTGAAGATAATCCATTTGTCTTACTTTGTTCTGACCTCAAGGTTACCGGTACATTACCAGCACTCCCTAACTGCACCAAAATCAGTTTGATACAGCTGAAATAAGCAGAGCAGAGGTTCCCGGCACAACTTCATCACTTCCAATTTGCATGGAGAGGAAAAATTCTGAAGAGGCCAAAACTCCAGCAACACTTGAAATATATATATATATATATATATATATATATATATATATATATATATATATATATATATATATATATAAATAAAAATGCTACACCATGTTTTGGCTGGTGGTCTTCACCAAGTTGCTCTACTTTACCTTTTTATACACCCAATGAAAAGTTAATATAACTTAAACTATTATTTTTTTTAACAGTTTACAAGCAAAAATGCAATATTCTCTACTGCTACAGCAAAATAAATATGTTTAATTTCCCTCTAAAATGACCATGCATATACTGTACATGCATTACAGAATTGTTTTTGCATTCTTTGACAGTATTTAGATTCTGAAGCCACCTAATGAAGAAATTTAACACGGTCACTGCAGACTTAAATAAAACATTCAAGGATAATAATTAAGGTTATGCATAACAGTATTTGAGGTATACATAATAGTCATAAAACAAACTAATCAAATAGGGAGATGCATTTTGTTGGCAACTACTAGATTCTAAATCTAATCTATATAAAAAAACATTACAGTAATAATGTTTTAAAGTTACTCTTTACACTATTGTTAAATGAAAAAAAAAGGTCTGACGGATTGCTCTGGTTCATATGGTTCCTAAATATAATTACAGCAGTATATGCAGCTATTTAGCCTATTGATAGTCCGTCCAAGCATCCATTAATCATCCTGTCAGAAAAAGTGCCTCACATTCAGCTCTCACATTAAAGTCATTTAAGTTTTGATCCATACTTCGATCTGTATTCAGAAACCGAGTCATTTTCACAGTAATCTAAAGCGCTCTTTCTTCCGAATCCAGTGATTAGTCACGACCCGCTATTGATCATTCGCAGAGCTCCCATTAATGAATTAATTAATTACACTTCACGTTAAGCAGATACAATTCATTAACTTTGCCACGCCTAGATCTTTACCCTCTAAGATACTTAACGTTTGTGTTTACACGCGCATTAAACTTATTCAGTCGCTTCGGCAAATATTCGAACGCGTCCATTCATAAGTAAAACATAAACAAAGCGGTCGCTTCAGCTCACCTCCCGACTGCACAAATTACATCCGTAATCCGTCTTCCGTCTTCCCTCAACCTGCGACGCGTCAGTCAGTCAATCAGAGAGGCTGTTTGTCAACAAAACAAAAACGAAACGGTGCACTAACCGGTAACTGAGCCGCTCACTTGAGCTCGCACATGGGAGTGTTTCGTTGGCCGGCGTAAAAGCTCCGTCAGCTCCCGTTCGCAAGACCGCGCCTCCGCGTTCGGTTCACAGCGCGGAGTCCTCCGTGTAACGAACTCGAGAAAGTGGGGGGATAAAATAATGGACTTAATTCAAGGGGGAGAGCACGACAATATTGATGAGTTTGTGTGCCCACTGTTTCCGACAGACCGTGCGAGACAGACGACCAGGGCCGCGTCAAGCTGTTTCCAGTTCCAGCGGGACCCACTCCCCCCTCATCGGCCCGAGTTCCCTGTTGTCTGTGCCTAAACTCACTTGCTCCTGCTGAAGGCATGCATCATTAAAAGTGACTCACGAATATTTCTGTGCATTTTTAAAGGCTTAAAAGACTTGCTCTGAAACTTCCGGGCCCTGTAGCGTTTAAGAAATATGAACTGTGCATTTGTTGTGAACTACTTTTAGGTACCCCATAACACATTACGTAATGCCAGTGTTGTATTTTGGTTAAATTTGGTAAGCTGCAACATTATCTACTCATGCTGTTGTGACAACATTGCTCTGTGGTCCCACATCCGGTCCATGTGGACCCACATTATGCAGCGTTGCAGTAATGCTGGGAGACAATGCAAACACGATGTATTTTACCTGTGTAACTATGAGGTTACTCATCAAAGTCAGAGTATGTAACATTTTTAGAAATAAAGGCGGCGTATTCACTGTTGTTTTTTGTAATTGTGTAACAGTCGTTAATATAATTTGAAATATAAAGCTGACTTATGCTCCAACCAAATTTTTTTCGTAGGGTAGACATCAATAGACATTTATTGCTCTTAGTGAATGCTTGCTGTGCACTGTATTTGGGAAACGCTAAGGAACAGTGGTAATGCATTCTTTCTAATGTCCTGCAGGGGGCAGTGAATGCAAGAACAAGTAGGATTGTATGAAGGTGAACAAGGAACTGCTACTGCCCATGATCTCAGTAAACATTTTACATACTGATGAGCTTATGAACTCAACTGCTAGTTTTAAGTCTCATTGAATACAACATCGTGTACATTTTGTAAATTCTGGAGTAAAACTGGTACTAAAGAAATCACTACTGTGTGAGCATATACTGTCTTCAGTTCCTCAGTAAGATCAACATTAAAAAAAAACCAAGATAATGAAGCCAAAGTGCTCAAGGCTTCAAAACATTAGCTGACATATCAGTAGGTGATATTACAGCAGCGACAATCTTTTTACACACTGTGTATATGTGTGGCTTACTGATGCATTTTTCATAATTTGCAATAATCCATACTAGTTAGCAATTTCTTAAATCTTCTTGGTTTTGGTCTTTTCATGTGATATGCTACACACCCTTTGAACAAGGCAAACACTTCAAGTGTTAAGTTGGTTTTTACCATTTAAGTTTACGGTGCATATGTTCAAAACAACACCCAACCCTAATTAATTAAAATTAACTGTTACATACAGAAAGCCACAAATGAGGAATCAGTTTACCATGCCACAGCAGATATGGTGTTTTTGCAGTGATTTATTAGGCTGTAGCAACAAGGAAATGACGCACGCTTGATGCTTTACATACGCTGCTTGAACTCAGTTACACATAGTTAAACTGGCATATTTCCTAACCTGAGCAAACAGTGATTCTTAAACACTGTTTTAAGTGTGTCATTACCCACGTTTACACCAATCACTCCCACTGGCCAGAAAAGTTTCTCCCTCAGAGGCATCTCCACCCTGCCGGCACTGTTTGCTATAATTGTCATGCAAAGTAATTGTAATTCCCTGGTGTCCCTTTGAGTTCCTCTGTCCACATTTAAGATCAATCAGCCCTTCCATTACTTGCATGGACAGACAGAGAGCATTTCCTCTCGGAAACAACGGTTGTGAAGCTGTTAAACAAGCGTGCAACAGGATTAAACAGCATACCATGGGCATTACAGCACACTGCTCTTCCTCCTGTCATTTCCTGTTGATGATCCGTTTTCTTCCACAGCGGCCGAGATGGCCTCATAGCCCACACTCATAAGCAGGCAGCATTCAGATGACTGCACTTTCAAACTATCATTATCCACTTTCAGTGACATTAAAATGTTGTTAAAGAATTAATATTAACTTCGGGAGAATATCAACATTAAGATCACATCATCTTCTTGCCCACACCTAAATTGCAAATATATGAAATGGGGATGATTTTCAACCAGTTCTTTTACTAACAGTCTTTTTCTCAGCCACGCAATTCTCAGACTGATTGTGGTTCAACTGGAACTGTGTACAAAAAAGGAAAAAGAAAAAAGAAACACTCAATCATCACTTTATAAATGAAACCAATCCCAGCAGGTGCCCATATGCAGAGACAGTCTTCACGTATAGCACGACTGTACCTGAAGAGACAACCGTGGCAGCTGTCACAATTCCCCTGATTCGCCACGCTTTGGCATACCGCTCCAAAGTGTTACAGAAAAAAAGTAAAGAAAAAAAGAAAGTCTCAGCTTTATGGAGGCATGCAGACTTTTACTTCTCAGAGACAGCTTCCATTGAGTGAGGCACAGAGATTAAGATTCCCTGTTCACACTGAGACTTCATAGGAAAAAAGTTAAAGAGAAGGGAAAATGCCATTTTTTCGTTTCAACAGTAATTCTACTGATGATGTTCTCTGCAGTGGAGCACATGCTAAAGTGACAAGTTAGTTTTTACTTTACTCTGCTGGTTTAAAAAAAAAAATACAAATCAACCTCAAAACTTGATACAGCAACAAACACAGGAAAGACACTGCTAAACTGAACTGCACGCAGCTGCAAGAATTAACAACTAGACCATTTAAACTCTTTGGTTGTTCAACATTTCTAGAACAGTGTTCTGTGAACAGCAGAGACAAATGATGAATCTTTTGAGGGAAAAAAAAAAAAGAAACAACACTGTGTTTGAAGTAGTAAGGCACTGCGCACACAAAACCTCATCCCTAGTGGAGTTTTGTAGTTAAGTCCAGCATCCTGACCTATAATGCAGGTCAGTGTATGTACATGTAGCCCCTGTGAGCACTAAGCTCAGGGTTCAGATTGTTTTAAACACTCAATTTTTAGGTGATTTTTTTTTCTCCTCTAGGGTCTGTATGACATCACAGAGATGGGATTATCATACAGTCATCTTAGGCACACAACTGTGGCTCCGAGCACTGCAGCTCCTCCCACCCCCTGCTGTCTTTCCACTTTGCCCCTACATTTGGACTTATATCTTTTCATTTGAATAAAAAAAAATTTCCCCAACAACGCATAAAGTATATTACTAACTCTGAGTAACAGCACATCACCAAACAAAGCCAAAGCCTCTCACTGACAACCTGGGATCATCTTCAATTATCTCTACATTTCATCATTTATAGTAGCCTTCAATGTGCATGACACGTCATAACTCAGATGACCTTAGATGGGCTTACTGCAAACGACTAACAACTGTTCATTCCAGCTGAAACCACTGGCTTTAATAAGTGGCCAAACCAGCTGCACACAGTCTTTAACTAATGACTCAAAACAGGTGGGGTACAACAAAGGATCCCACTGTGCTGTAATTGCTCACAAATACCTGGAGCCCCCACACACACTTCACTCTGACTTGTATGTCTGGACTAAGCCCTGTAAGAGCCACATCCATGTGTGCATCCACGTAGGGCTCTACCGTGTGGGTAAAGATCATAGAATGTGATATACATAAGTGTATATGAAACTCCTTTTTGCCTCTGTTATACATTTAGGCAAATACAGTTGTTCTAAAGTAATTGTCTGGCACATAAAAAGACAAAATGTTTGAAAGTTCATATGAACTTGAGGTGCTGGCAGGCAGATTTATCAAAATGTTTCTGTTTTTAAATACCTTTGGGCAGCCCTTTTGTTTCCCTGTTTCCAGCCTTTGTGCAGAGCCAAAAAAAAAAAATCTCTCTCACAGTTCCAGGTTCACATTTTAAGAAGAGATAAGAAAAACAGAACATTAGTTTTCTTGTATAACTGCCAAAAATAGGAAGCATATTATTCTAAATGCTAAAATATTCATTTCAAGTGGTTCTAAATTATATAGCCAAAACCTTAACAGCATTAGGCTGCCATATCTTCAAAGGAGTTTCAGTCCAATGAGGTGACAAATGCAAACCTCACTCCTATGGTGCAACCACAAAAAGAGGCTGGTGTGTTTCAATTAAGGCAAAGGGAGTAGACATTAGCAGACATTAAAATGACCTAGATATTCTGTATACACAAAGGTGGAACACACTTTTGTGTGGAGACTTGTGAAATGTTAAGCTCTTCCAGACTCTGACTGCACTTCTTGCCAAGTGGAGGAAGCAGCTGCTGCTGGCAAAGAAAACAATACAGACACTGTAACTACCTTGTTTAGCGTTAAATGACAAAACTATGTGTCATAGTTCTCGCAGCCTGTGTGTGTGTCCATTTGGGGATTAAACGAACACATCGGTGTCTGTTCTCTTTTGTCTTTGAGTCGTCTTGTGTGCGTGCAAGCAGGGGCAAGATGAGATTCAATAATATGTCTGATGATAGTCTCTCTCAGATGCCCACGCATCATAAATGCCTCTAACATCACAGGAAGTCAGTCACCGGGTGATGAGCCATGCTACACGACAAAGTGACCGTCCATTCATACTGAATGATGAGTATTAAGAGTGGAAACAAAAAACTGCTCACATTTTCTTTTTCGTCTTTTGTTTACAGCTGTTGGCACCCTTATCGACAGGGTCCATTTCACTCATGAGTAATATCATGTCCAGATGGTCTAAATGTGCAGCTGTAACAAAGAAGCCTGTAGTAAACAAGTTAAGGAAATACTTAAGCAGTAGCAGGAAAAAGACTGTGCATATAAAGTGTTCAAAAAGCTCAAAATATTAAAAATAATAAACTAAATATCGTTACCTTGATGGGATGATAGTAAATGAGTTAATCCATACTGAGGTAAACTATGAATCGACTGATGAACCACCTCCATCCCTCGTTCAAACTCCTGCAGTATCTCCGGCAAACCGGGGAGGGAGGGAATAAAGAGGCTCCTGAATGGGTTACAAAGTCCTGGCTGTTTGGGTTAACATGAGGATGGGAGTTTCTGACTGGAGAGCTGCTCTGACAGTTTTTGGCCTGGCTCAGAATGAGTGAGTGAGCACAGCTGAGACGTGTGAAAGAGAAAGGGGAGGGAGGGAGGGAGGGAAGGGAGATTTGACAAGGGGGGTTGGTGGGTGAGCGCGCGCACACACACACACACACACACACACACACACTTCTCCAAAGCACTGTAATGGGAACAATAGGTAGAGCTCTCTGAAGGCTTAGGTGTAAAAGAGGCCAGGGCTTGACAGAGGGCATGACCCCCCTAAGCAAACATGGAATCTCCCATTCCCACCACAATGCTTTGTTAACATTAAGGCTATAATGATGCAATCATATTGACTTTTTGAATGTGCGATCAAACATTAATATGTCAATATAAACAACATTCAGAATGTGCACATTCTACGTACGAGACTAAAACCTTTGCTTTTCTACTCCTCTTCTACCGCAGGAGATGCAATGAATTTATTAAGACTGCGAGTTCTTGTTGAAAACTAATGGAGTTGCAATAAAAATGATATTAAAAGAATGCTTTTCTTTTAAGATAAACATATTTGCAAAATGACCCATCTTAAGCAAAAGTGGCAAAATCACTGTTGCATAAATCTTGTCAGATGTGAGGATCTACTGCTTTTCTCTGATCATTTAGATTAGCAACTCAAAAGGGTCACATTAGGAGCTTCGGCTGAGCATTTTTTAAATTTCTTGTGACATTTTATACAGTCAAACAATTAATTGACAGTATAATCAGCAATTGAACTGATTCTAAACTTCCACCATAATGAATTTGTATGTTCTTTGCTATACTTTAGACAATTTAAACATTTTAAATGATAAAAGAATGAAAATATCTAATACGGCTCTTTCATAACATTTCAGTAACAGCTATATTCTCATTACAAGTTGGTCATGCTGCTGGTTACACAGTGCCTCCCTCTGCAGCTATATCTTCCCTTGTATCTGCGATCGGTGTCCTGTTTCACTTCACCCCCCCAGTAAGGTATCGACGGCTAATTCTCACCCTGGTGTCATGGTGGTCTTTGCCTGTCAATAGATGTAGTCTGAAGACAGATACCACAACATTAGCCTGAATCCCCAAAGACCTTGTCTAGCAGAGAACACAGACTCCATAGATGCTTCTACAGCTATCCATTACCACCTGATGCCAAATGAGTAACAAAGTGAATAGAAGCAGGAGGTCAAAGGGGACAAGGATTGTTTGGCTCTACTGTCTCTCTACAGGCGCCGGTAGGAAAGTGGATAATCATGGCAACAAAAAATGGAGAATAACAGCCACATCTCTAAAATCTCTGTATTATTTGGTGGTGAAAGGCTAACATGATACCTCTTCTACTCAAACCCACAAGTTTTATGCATCGTCTGAATCATGGGAGGGACACAGTCATAATACACATTCACTCTGTCCTCGCGTGATATGAAAGGGAATCGAGCTGCACTGGTCAAATGCAGCTGTTGAGTAGAATAAGTGATTGGAGTTTTAATGAGCTGTCATAAGCACAAGCAGGGAAGCAATGGGTCAGTCCGTTCAGGGAGGTCACAGGACTGTCAAAGAGCCAAGTGTCTCTGTTCTGATTTCATGCCAACTAAATAAAGAGCTATGTCTGTGTGTCCTGCCAAGGGTGCTGTAAATATACCATTATGTAAGGGGAATCAATTTCAACTTCTGAAGGAAGGAAACACAGCTCACACAGGCCTCAGAGCCCAGAGCTGGTAACATAAGTTGGCATGATAATCATAAAGAGTAGACATTAACACAGAGGTGCAGTAAAAGGGAGTCGTGCAGTCAGATGCCACATTCAAACAACCATAACTACATCTTTTTTGTTTATATGATATTAAAAGAATGTATTAATATTCTTCAAGAAAAACAAAACAAAAACAAAAAAACAGCTTACTTACAACTTAAATTAGCTAGTTTCAAATTCTCAAAAGTTGGTATTCATTTCTTCCTGCAATGAAAACTGTTGGCTGCCTTCAGGGTGGGGAAATTTGAATCAAACAACCTAAAATAAACGATGTTTTTCTTTGAAAAACAGCCGCAGGGGTGTAAAGTATATGCGATTTGTAGCGAATGTGCTAATAGATGTGAAAAGAGCAGAAGAATCCTTTAATGTGGGACTCGGTTTTAAAAGAGGACCACAGCCAGAAAGGACAATAGTAAATATTACCACAAATGACATTTATGTAAGCTCTCAGCCATCGTTAAGAAACCACAATCATTCTGCTCAACCTATTTACTGCCAGGGTAGTACACAGCAGACTTAATTCTGAACGTCTTTAAACTATTCATGATAACAATTTGAGGTTTGTTAAAATACCAAAATCCTTACGAGTGAACCTTTTCGAGCACTGACAGCTTTAGTAGCTGAAGGATTAATATCTCATTTAAATGTTAGAAGTGCTGAGTTTTGGTGAGAGCTGGCAGCTGTTGTCACTTGAACACTTGCACGCAATGCAGGGAGGCTAAAACATCACATCAGTGATACAAGCATAATGATACTGGAGGAGACTTCTGGAAAGGTGCGGCACATGCAGATCCAAGAGAAGGGGGAAAAAAACCCCACTCAAATGGCCTCACAGAACAACTCTCTGAAGTCAGCCTTCCCTCAGATATAATGCACTTTTAGTCTGGTATCATCATCACACTGTCTGAGAATTTGTTTTGTGTATAACCAGACACACTTTGAACAGTTAAGCTCTCTGTTGGGCCGCAAAGTATTTGTCGCGATTATGTACACACACATATAACATATTTGACAAATGTGTCATCCACCCCTGGCTGGGAGACTGTAAATCTGTATGGACTCCTGGCCAAGAATTCACTGATGTGAACTCTGCACTACCAAAATGTTTGTCTGACATCTAAAATGGTTTTGATTTACATGCAGGATGCTGTCAGTGCTAATACTCGCGCAAACACAATGTAACATAGGATTCAACCCATCAAAGTACTTTTTTGTGATCAAACAAAGAAAAGAAAAACATGCACGACATGTCACCAGCCTCGATTATCCTCTTTGTTAACAAATGTTTAACATAATACAGTTTGCTTCTTGATGGCTAAGATACATTATCCAATTACAATATTGTTGATGGATACATTGGGAGACAAACTTCCTGGCGCTTGAAGATTGCAGTGAGCTTTCTTTTATCCTCGCTAGAGAAGAGAACAAGGGGTGGACTTGACAAAGTACCTGTTGCCCCACTCAGTAATGCCTCCTAATATCAGCTTTCAGCACTGATGAGGGCCTCGGGGTAGATGCACACCTGCACTCCCTGCAGTCAAAATAAGTAGTTTGAGTCGGCCTGGCCTTTGGGAAGCCCTTTGAACCTTTCAGACAGGGCTATAGTCATGACTTCTGGTATATTTTGACTGATGGAGGCAGGTCAGCTGGTTGAATCTATTTTAATGAGAACCCATAGATTTAAAAAACAAAAAAACAAAAAACATTTAGTTTAGGCACACAAGCTTTTTAATCTGTTCCTAGATCAGCCATCTGAGTAATGAAAATCCTGAAAACTGACTACAAAAAAAAAAGAGAAGAATTTCATGCATCTTGTAAAATTAATTCACTTTTGTATTTTTAGCATTTTAATTTGCTAGATTGCTGCAGGAGATTGAGTACCCTGCCAGAGGAACATTATTTTGATAGAAAGAGATAAATCTGATGGACAGACATCAATTATCCTCCACATGAACTTCCCACCATTGGATTTTCTACTCAGTGACTAATAGCGTAAAACAAGAAGCATGAATATGGATAACAATTAGGGAATGTGTTTCCAAGGTAGAAGCATCTGTGTAATAGATCTTGCATAGTAATCTATTTAATAGGGTTGAGTGACTGGGCAAATATACTGGCTGCTTTTTTTTGGAAGAGATTTTGACAGGTTTTTTTTTTTTTGTAAAAATATTTCCTTTTTTTCAGAAATCTATGATTGCATTTGCTGAAAATACCTTGTAGAGAGCCCCAGGCCCCTTGCCCATCCTGCACAAAGACCTCTGCAAATATACTGGCAATCACCAGACAGTGGTGTGACAACAGGCATGCACTATAAACCCCCCCAATATGAAAAATATCTAGACTTTCTGGACAGCCATCGGTTAGTGTCAGCTTCCGTAAGACAAGTGAATTTTCATCTTGATCACTGCAGCATTGCTGTGTATAGTCCAAATCCACAAACTCATCTTTTTTCTCTGACAAAGTTGGCTAAAGCACATTCTGCACTGTCTGCTAGAAAAGGATGCAGTGCAGTGGCAGTAATTAAATAAAACACTGGAGAGACAAAGAAATGCAGATGATGATTCAGTGTTGCATTGCCAAACTTCTGCTGTTTTTCCACTAGTAGTAATAACAATAATAATAATAATAATAATGCCTTATTCTTATATAGCACTTTTCAAGGTACCCAAAGACGCTTTACAATTTCAAGCACCATTCATTCACACCTCAGTCATACTTGGTGGTGGTAAGCTACTAATGTAGCCACAGCTGCCCTGGGGCAGTCCAACAGAAGCATGGCTGCCAATTCGCGCCTACAGCCCCTCCAACCACCACCAAACACCAACCACATTCACACTTAGGCAATGTGGGTTAAGTGTCTTGCCCAGGGACACAATGACAGCATGCGCTCAGACAGGGACTTGAACCAGTGACCCTCCGGTTGCGAAGTGAGCACCTACCACTGCGCCACTGCCACCCCTGTGAAGACTCATAAGGTGAGAGGTTATGACTGCTGGGATAGCAACTGCTGGGTTGCAAATATGTTGCAGGGCTAACACAGACACCCAACCATTCACACTCTCAGCCAATTTAGAATCACCAATTAGCCTAAAATAACAGGGGAAAAGACCAGCATGGTCTTTGAACTGTGGAAAGAAGCCAGATTACCTGAAAAGAACCCACACAGACATGGGGAGAATACACAAAATCCACAAATAAAGGCACCAATCTGGATTTAAACCAGGACCTTCTTGCTATGAGGTGACAGTGCTAACTGTCCAGCTGTCTACACACCCTAACCACTGCACCACCATGGTGCCCAAGATAGAGAATCCTTTACTTTTATTCTGCAGATTTTTTTTTGGTTGGTTAGAAAATCATTTCTAACCACCTTCAAATTCTTTGTTTTGCCCAGAACATAAAGACATTAAAAGGAATTCAGCAAATATTTTCAAGTTTTTCTTAAATAGTTAAACTTCTAGTTGATTGTTAATGCAACCAAACTTAGTAATTCAACACAGGACTCAGCTATGAGGTTTCTCCAATCACTGATGTGAAGCACACAATATGAGGGAATCGAAAATAGATTGTTCACTCGGTTGGTATACTAAAATGTTTAAGTTATTCTTCACATACTTTGATTATGCACAAATGCAACACCTGCTGACATGATCAGCAATTAATTTTGATTACAGTTAATTGTAATTGCCTCTAATTGTTGTGTGTGCAGAAATGCTATCTTGTCAGTTTCCTTGGCTGGTTGATCATTACTTGCTGCCCCCAACAGTCAAGTAATGACAGAGATGTGCTGACTTCATACATCAGAATTTTCACACGATTTATTCAAAAGTGACAGCTAAAGTCAGCAGAGTCAATTGACGCTTGGCTTCTGAGACCTTACTTTGATTAAAATACACCTTACACTTTCGCAGAATGTTTTAATTCATTGTTCCTACCTTTCATCTTCTCACCACCATCATTCAACTTCTCTCAAAATCTATAATACAGCATTTCTTTTGTCTAGTTACACTCCCATTTGTTGCCTCTGATTTTTGCATGGGAACGTCTTAACTGGGATGGATTTACAGGCAGGCTGGGAGCTGTGAATTCACGACTCTGTTCTGTTATCTGCTCCAAGCAGCCAAGCAAAGTGAAATTTGACCCAGCTAGGAGAATGCTCTCTACCAAGCATGATTTTTCTTCCTCTGGCAGATTTCTTTTAAAGCTACATATATACATTTACTTTACTCATATGTTCACCGGCAAAGGAAAAAAGTGGGGTTTTGCCATCACAATCATTCCAATTTATCCTCTGGAAAATGAAATATACTTTATGGACAAAACTATTGGACAACACCTCTTGATGTTTGAATTTTCAGTCTCATTGCTACAGGTGTAAAAATCAAGCACCTAGTCATACAGTGTGCCTTTACAAACATTTGTGAAAGAATGGGTCGTTCTAAAGAACTCAATGAATTTGAGCATGGCACTGTAATAGGAACAAGTCATCCATCTATTTTCTTCCGCTTATCCAATTCAGGGTTCACAGCGAGGTGAGGGAACCTATCCCAGCTGCCACAGGGCGATAGGCAGGGTACACTGGACAGGTCGCCACTCTGTCGCAACTAGTCAGCTTGTTAAATTTCTTCCCTGCGACATATTCCATGATTAACTGTGGATGTGATATTATTGCGAAATTAAAGAGTGGGGTCACTGAATGCTGATGTGTAAATGTCACTCACTTAATAACTGCAGTCTTCCAAACCTCCTCTGGGATTAGCACCAGCAGCTTCATGGCACATCACCACAGTGGGTAGCTCCACATGTTTAATTTGGCAGACTTTTACACCAGATACCCGGCCTGATGCAACCCCAAGGGGGATATGCGTCTCTGGCTGAAGGCAAACCAGCAACCTTTTGCTTACCAAGCAGATGGTTAACCACTACACTATGGAGCCACCCTACGTCATGAGGCTAACTGATGCAAATTTGCGCTGGGCAATGCAAAAAGAGGCAAAATTGCACAATTGTAAAAATCGGTACATATGCTGCCTACTGTACTTATGGTGCTGGGGGAAAAAAACAAAACAGGTTCTATTGTGAATGGTATTGAACAGTATCACAAGTACTGGTTCTAGTGATATCACTACCTCCTTGCACCATTGGCCATCAGGGTGAATATTCACAGGTTTCCATCAGGCTCAGAGACTAAATGTCATCACCATCTCATATGAAATATTACTGCCTGCATTTCTGTATATGTTTTTAATTGTTTTGGCAGAAATAGCTACAGTAAAAGTCAAAGCAGAAATTATGCCATTGGAAGGAAAATGAAGAATTTTCTTCTTCTTAAATCATTCACAGCAGCAAAAAAACTGTAAACCATAAAGTGTAACTTGTAAAAACACCCATCTGCTCACACGCTGCATTAAAAAAAAAAAAAAAAAAATCATAATTTGCAACTGAACTACAAGCAGCTTTGCGCCTGAAGACATCCTTCACTTTAAACTAAAATTAAAAACAGTGCTATAAGTCCAAAAAGTATCTCATATCTCATAATGAGACTGTCCAAACTAGATACAGATGTATTAGTTTCATTAGAGGTATGCAAAAAGACACACCTGGGTTGTAGTTAAGATCCATGGGATGCAGATGCAGATGAAGATGCACCCTCGTCTCAGGTGAAGGCTGAGGTAGCAAAAGCCACGCTCTTCCTGCTTACAGCTGACCCCCAAGTGCCACTTCTTCATCTGTTCTTGTACTGTACCACAAGTAGATCTATCACCCTATTTTTCTGCTAAAACACAGTCCACTGCACTTCATATTCTCCCCCTCCTTTCTCTGGTTCTCCTCCACTTCATATAAGTCTTCTACAACTTCATTTTGTTAAGTCAAACGCAGGTCAATGTGACATCGATCAGCGGCAGTTAGGCGAGGTCAGGCTGAGGCTAGTATGTCTGCATGCCTCTCAGGAAGCCTTTTGCTCAATATATAGTACACTTCTGTCAAAGAAGCTGAAAGAGCAGAGGAAGCACATTTCTGAGACACACACGAAAGAACTGCAGGACAGACAGTGGTGAGTGAAACGGCGAGCTGAAGGCAAGATGGTGTGTCTGCTGTTCTCTGAAGGAAGTGAGAGGGGTGGGGTGGGAGCTAGTGGTGGAGGGAGGTGGGTTGCATCATAAATCAGACAGCCCTCCCCGGAGTGGGGACCTGTAAATCTGGTGAACGAAGAATGGGCACTCAGCCGAATGATTCATCCACAGCGCTCTATAAATACTGCTGTACAGGGTCGGCAAGGCTGCTGCTACCGGTGGCCAAGAAACCTAGAGACACTGGGGTTTCTCCCTCTGGAAGGAAGGTCTTTAATAACTTCCTTATCTTTTTCCAGTCTAACCCAGACTTATAGGTGAACTCCACACTACTTGCTTCCTTTAAGTGGCAGAGAAGCTGGCCAAAAAAGGTATTTAAGACCAACACTACCTGTTGGAGTCAACACATAAGAAAGAAAGAAAAAAAAAAAGCAGGCATGTGGGGAGAGATCTAAATATTTACCCAGAGGAAAAATTAGTTTACATACCACTGGTCTGGACATTCAAATCAACTGACCCCGTCAGACAAATACAGTGCAACAGTCCGGCAGAAACTTACTCCAGTGGAGGCCCAAATGTGTACTCACTGAAACCTGGCCTATCAGATACAAGTGGGGGCAGGGGTTGTGGACTGCTGTAGAGGCATGGGAGGCTCATAGTGGAGACTGGTATGCAACTCCCCCTCATAAAAAAAAAAAAATAAGGCTGTTATGTAAGCATCTGTGCTTCCTGTCCTGCTCCTCTCTATGGCCTTAGACTGTTTTCAGCATTTACTTGAGGGGATCCAACAGCCGCAGACTCTCACAAACAGGGATATTGATGTATGGACACAAGAAGGAAGGAGGTCTGGAATTCTGGTGAAAATTGAGGAGGATATTTCAAACATCTACTACATACAAAAGGCATGCCGCGTATTGTCTGGATAGGCTGGCCTCCTTTCTCCTGCTTTTTCTCACATTTGATCGAGATGCAACATTACAATTATGGCGTCTTCAGTTTCATGCTAAGCAGCGTATGCACCAGTTACAGTCCTTCACAGATCGAATGCCAAATAGTTTACCTGCACGACCTCTTGATTTATCATCGTTTCACTGAATGACACTTTTGTCGGGAGCTAATGGAGGACGCATCATTAAGCAAAATGCTTCTTTTGTACAGTATAAAAATGTAGCAGGCAACATTTCATGTCCACTCATCCAGTATGTTATCCTCTAGGGCTGTTTTTGCAAATGCCTTTTCCCATTTACCAGCTGATCAATCATGGCTTCATGAAAAATGGCCCCAGTCAACCTAGTGTATGGTTTGAGCCATTATGTGGGCTCTCTTGGGTTTTGTTTCCACCACTAAAATACACAAACTGCACATTGTGTTGTTATAGAGAACCATAAGTGGGCTGCAACCACTAGTCAGACTGTTGTTGATTTGCTACTAATATATAAAACCAAAACCAATATTTATGTATAACCATTTTTTGTCAACTGTCAAACCATCAAATCTAATGACTAATGTTTTGCTTTACCTTCCTGTTGACATTAAAATCCCTCCTAACAATCATTTAGTTTAACTTGAACCAAATAATTTTGTTATGCCCTTTAAGTATCACTCTGATATCAAGTTTCAATCCCAGACAGTTAGCATACTCCCACTTAACAGAGACTGGAAAGAATGTGGATAGCAGACCCTTTCAAATCCTTTTTGGCCATGGAACCCTTTATCCTTGCACAAAGTCATAAATGAAAGATGACCAATATGAAGGAAGTGTGGCAATATATTAGGTTGCTGCTTCTACAGTGAGAGAAATTTAAAGTTGGCTGTTGTTGGTTAGCCGGCTAGTCACAGAGCCCTAGAGACCAGTTGGTGAACCCCTGGCAACCACTGGAAGATAGGCGATGATTAGTATTCTCTGACCAGTTGTGAGTGGTTCCTGGAGGTTGGTGTGAAATTGATTGCTAAAGCTCTAGTCACGCAAGCCTAGAGACTGATCAATAACCCCCTGGCAATCACCAGTTGCTAAAGAAAAATGTGTATTTGCCAGCCAGTTGCAGGAGGTTGCTGGCAGTCGCTAGGTGAAACTGGCCATAGAGAGGCATATGGTGTGCACCAAAAACCTCCTTGCGATTGCTTTCGTTGCTAGCAGATTGCTGTAGTCGCTTTACATGGAAGATGCCGAATTCTCTGCAAATACTGTCCAACTACTTGCTGAACAGTAGTGAAACTATGAAAAATGTGATGCAAACCAAAAATGTTGCCTTTTGAAATGTGTTGGTTGCAACGGTGAGGCACAGCTTCTCAAACGCTCTCCATTTCTGGTTTGCATTGCACTTTTATAACTGCCACTAGTTGCTCAGCCAGTAGTTAGCAAGTGTTTGCAGATAAGTTGGCATCTTCCATCCAAACTACAAGAGACTGCAGCAATATAGTAATAACCAAAGCAATTACAAGGTTCTCAGTGCAGCACTTTCTTACTGACCAATTTCACCTAGTGACAACCACCTTCAGCACCCACTCACCAACTGATTGGGGAATACATATTTTTCCCTAGTGACTGGAAGTTGCCAGGGGTCACAGACTAGCCTTGGTTGACTAAGGCCTTAGAAATTTAGGATAGCCATCTCACTTTGTGACTGCTGCCATGACCTTCCTGTCTCCTACGAGGAATGCAGCATAAAAAGACTGCTTATCGATGTACACTGCCGCTTACAAACCTCAAAAAAACAAAACAGAATGAATCCAAACAATAGATGGGGATAAAATATTCAAACTGAAAATTTGGGATTCCACAAAGAAGAAAATAAAGTTAAGTTGCAGCAGGAAAGCCTTGTTTGTATAAAATTTCCTCGAGCTTTTATCAAGATCACTCCAAAGAGAAAGCAGCATGGAAATAAACAATAGTCTACCAGTTATTAGAACAGGGATCATCACACAGCCTCAGTACATTACATTTTATGTTGCATCCATATTTGTTAGATCCACAGAGAGTGGCTTGCAATAATTTTATATGATTGCTGAAATGTTAGTCTGTAGGATATGAGCATTTACTACCATACTTAAAAAAAAACAAACAAAAAAACTTCTTTCCAACATATGCACAACACAATTTAATTTTTTTTAGCATTTCAGGTATTTAATTTTTTAAATACCTGAAATGAACAAATCTGTGAGAGTGAGATGTGCGTGCTTGCATGTGTGTGTGTCATTATACAGTTTCTCAGTTCTTTGAATTATAGTTGACGGGCAGATGTGGCCTGCCATGTGGAGGAGGATGAGTCACGCATTTCAGCCATATCAGCTGGTAGTTTGAGTTCTTTTCAAAATGTGCAGCTTCTTGCTTTTTACAGTCCACTGAGACTCAAAGAAGAAGCTCTCTGTCATTTTTGTGAAAACTGCCGCAAAGCTTCATCATTTACTTTTTTGGCAGGTGTATTCCTCCTGTATCCTTCTGTGGGGGGAAAATGGAATTGTTCACATGATCTGGATATGTGGTTGCCAGATGCAGTTTCGGCTCTGCTTAGGGTTTTAGGTTTGTTTGCTAGCACAAGAAGACAGGTCCCACAATAGTGTTCTGTTACTGTTCTGGATAAACACATCTAAATTATGTCCCACTTAAGATGTCATTGCACAGTCGATCTGGTATTGTTAAAATGACAATATATTCCACAAGCTTCAGTGTCCACATTGATCAGTTCAGTGATGAAGGTGCAAATTCCACACATCCTCGTCAAAGAGACCAGTTGCTCTCTTTAACAAATCAAATTCTAAGCCCAGGAGCACTCTTTTCATTATATGTATGATTAAACAGCTTGGTCTCCAGCTCTGACAGCCCAAACTCCTATGAGTGTGAGACCCCTTGGGGAACTTGTTCAGTGACCTTTTTCTAATCCACAAAGCCAGTTGGAGTCGAGAGCAATTCCTGCTACCCTTACAGCTATCTATCAGGGAGTAAAATATTATACTTCTGCTTTGAGAGCCAGCAAGAATTTCTACTCTTCAAATCGATTTGCCAGTCAGTCAGAGTTTCGTTTCCAGCACCTTGTCAGAAGCTTTCAGGGGAAGGGAGGTGTAATCGGTTTGAACAAACCCTTCAGACCTCAAAATGCCCTGCTTCCACCAGTGGAGGTGATCCTAAAAACGACTGACAGTGGAGAGTCTTTAAAATCGCAGCATGCCAACGTTATCCAAACATTTTTCTCATTGATAGTAATGAGTTTTCTAACTATTTCAGCAAACTCTGCAAAGGATGTTTTCAGAGACTCTGCAAACTTTTGATCTGAATGCATGCTTAGTAAATGAAATCCAGAGGATGCTCTGCTTCTAATGTCATGTTCCCCATCACCATAGGCATTTCTCTATAAAGCCACAGATGCTTCTGTCAATTTCCAGAATTCAATAAGGACAACAATCTAAACTTTTGGTTTAAAAACTAGGCAGCCTTACTGGTTTGCAAACAAATTCCTGGGTAAGGGTAACAAAAAGGATACAGAGCGCATCCTAATTTATACTAACAGCCCCCTTTGTCACTGGCAGCAGAGCTTCCAGCCAGGCCTACTGTCTCTAGTCTTTGATTAGCCATTTCCACAGCTGGAAAAATAGTGATAACAGATTTTGGTTGTCACCCACCTCTGTTTAAGGATGAATAATTTGCTCAAATTTGTAATCATTCTACTGACCACCAGCACAGACAGCCATAACAATTTTGCTGTCCTTTAACCGCAAAATTTAAGGCGATGATTGCAGGCTGGCTTAGGTACGCCTCAGGTGGGCCTTAAGCTAAATGCTAATGTCAGCATGCTAACATGGAAAACGATACTAAACCTATTATTTTGAGAATAATTATTATATATTTGAAATCCTCAAACATCAGTGAGAATTTGACAAGGATGCTTGTAATGACAAACCCACAGCAGTGCCCTGTCACAGCGCTGTTTAGTTAATGACTTTCAGTTAGCACTGTTTAGTAGTCCAGCAGTCTCACTGCTTTGGTTCACTCAGTGTTCTCATAACATTGGTTTTTGCCAGAGCAGGCAGCTGTTTCAGGTTAAAGCACTCAAACAGCTGATGAACACAGGGTAGGATTTAGATGCTAAATAAGTCTTAAGTAGACTTGGGGGGGGGTAATATTTACCTTATATTTATCATGTGGGCAGATACACAACCCAAAATTAATGGTATTGTGGCTGTATCACTTCTTTAAATGTAAATGGGAAAGTATAAACTTGTTTCTGCTGCCCTCTAGTGGTCAAAAAGAGGCAGTGTACACCCCCCATCACAGGGGCAAAATGTATTATTTAAGGTTAAAGTGCAATACAGTGATGGCGCAAAAAAATAATGTTTTTGGTTTTAAGAGTATCATCAGCAAAACTAGTGTTGCATACAGAACTGAGGGTAATCTGTGCAGCATGTGGTTTAAGTACAGCTGAGGGTGATGGTAATATTATACCACATTCTCTGCTGTTACATTTTTTATGAGATGATTGTGCTAAATGAAAAGTTAAAACACCATCAAGCTTTAGTTAAATCCTCCAGAGTGGAAAATACATTATGTACCAATTTCAGCAGCTTGTTATAGTTTACTTTGTACAACATTTCATAGCAATCATTCCAGCTTGTGGTGGGATATTAGACCAAAATGATGGACTGATCCAATAGACAGCCATTGCCATACCAATATAAATCATTATCCCAGTGTTATGTATTTAGCCTGTTATTTCATTAAGTGTCATATCTGATGCTTCATCTTTTCAGAGTCTGTGCCTCAGCACTCAGTTCTAAACACGGTCTAAAACACAAACATCCTCCCCGGGGTCCTTCCTGGGCAAAATGTCATTAATGAGGCAGCGTATGGGTTTTTGATGGGGGATGTTACATTAGAGGAGGAAACTTTTCAGTATTGAATTATGGATCTAGAACATTAAGGAGCATGTAATCGATACCGTGAGTAGGTCAATATAAAAGCTTATGGGAAAAGGATGTGACTATGTCTACTAAAAGAATGTCACTTTCCTCATAAAAATGTGGCCATTACTTTTTAATAATTTTAAATCCAGCAGTGTGCAGCTCAGACATTCTCACTTTAAGCTGGCCTTCTCTCTCTTTGTGATCATGAGCAGTGGGGGTCATAAATTCAAGATGTAAACAGAGCAACAACAGCAAGAGATGTGACCCATAGAAGCCCCACACATGACATGTGAACAGTAGCAGGTTGTGAGGCCACAGGGCACTGTGGTAGATACCAGGTTACTGACTTCATTCATAAACACACACACACACACACACTGGGAAAATATGGATGTGCACAGGCATATCTAGATACATGCACAAAAAACACACCCACACGCTGATAAACAAATATGGAGGAAGGGAGCGAGAGGAATGAGTTCAGTTTATGACCTTTTTCAAAATGTCATCGAACAAATTCTTAAGAGAAAAAGTACACTGAAAACATCCCACAGGCTCTGACAAGACAGACTAATGGGGGATGTACAATGGAGGTTAGTTGACACTTTCATATGCAAAATCAAACCTGTTGTTCTACAGGCTCCATCATTTTACCAGCACAATATCCAGAAAATCAATTTCACTCTTCATGCATGCATCAATAGTGTTCTTATATTCCCCCTGGATTATTGGAGCATTGGAAGCTGTGTGAGCACTATAGGTCTGACTGATAATTAAAATCAGCATATCAGAACATAGAGTCTGAAACACAGGAAGTCTGCTTATGTCTGTCCTGTGTGTTTAAGTTGACCAAATGTGTGTGTCTGTGTGTGTGGATTAACTCACTCAGAGAAGTGGGTGTAAGAGGAGGTGTCGGGTGGGGAAATTACTTGATTTTCACATGTTTTTTAATTTAGCAGGGAGCTCCCACACTGGGTTGTGTGCTGCTTTGTAGTTGGGTTTGCTACACATTAGTGAAGACACTTAATGGATAAAGATACAGACCAGGCCTGCAAGGTCTGCAAATAAGGTAAAAGACCAGAAGTCCTACAAACATCACATCAGTTGCATTTTACTTAAATGAACCTGTGTTTTCTCAACCTGAGCCTTAAGGTAAGGGTTACCCCTTTTAAAAAACCAAAATAAATAAATAAATAAATAAATAAATCAAATATTGGAATAGCATAGGTTTACGGTACTGGTTAGGCAGAGGATTAGAACATTACCACAAGGTAAAATATTATCTGGGTGTTTTTCTTTTGCATTGCAAATTAATGCAAAGGAATAATGAGGAAATCTGCGGTCAGAACATTTGCTTCTCTTTGGATCATAGCTTGAAATAGAAGTGCAGATAGAAGTTGTGAGCATATTATGGGGTTAAAATAGCGCCTGGTATTTAGAGACTTCATAAACACAAGGCGACAGTAGCACTGCAGATGAATGCATATGCATAAAAAGAAATAATCATGATTACAATAAAAGAAAACAGTAGCTTACAGTTTAAAGCTGTACCAGCTGCCATCAAATCAGGGTCCTTGCATGTTTTTAACACCATCAGTGCCAAAAGAAGAAGCCATCTATGACTAATGTGACATGGAAGCCTTTTTGGAAACCACCTCCATGTATCCTGACACTTAAATGTCAGCACAGCAGATTCATATGCTTTCTTAATGACTCTACTGGGGCTTCTTTAACCTTAAACACTGTTCCCCGTTAGATTGTCTGTCATATTTCTTACCCACACTTTTTATTTGAAACCTTCCATCTATCATTCACTCATCAACTTTCAATCCTTATGAATTAGCCCAGGCTTCCTCATAAAAAACAGCACAGTGGTCCACAGTCCACAGATTCCACGTCTGTCTTCAGACTTCAATAGCTCTCTGTGCTATTAGCCCAACATTCAGTCATTACCATTTCATGTTATTTAATAATAAGACTGTTGTAAAGTTTTAGGAATTACTGTACAATGATACAGCATGTTTCAGACTGAAGACACGAACAGTTTGCGTGTCTTTTACTCAAACCAAAATGATGATATGAATGCTCTTAGTTTCAAGTTTCAAGGCAGGCAAGAGTCACAATCACACAAGCATGATTATCTGAGCAAGTATGCACCTCAGTGACAGATGATACCCATGGGTCTTCAAGGTGCCTGCCCAAGGCTATTCAGGCATAACTCCCAGGAGAAGGATTTAATCATTATTCCCATCAGCACATATGAAACATATTAAATGACTATGGCTGAGAATATCTTTACACTGTGAAGGACTGTAATAGAGCAAATACACTATATTGCCAAAAGTATTCGATTGTCTGCTTTCACACCCATATGAAATCGAGTCACACCCCATTCTTAATCCATAGGGTTTAATGTAATGTCGGCCCACCCTTTGCAGCTATAACAGCTTCAACTATTCCGGGAAGGCTTTCCGCGAGGTTTGGGAGTGTGCATTTGTGTGGTCAGACACTGGTGTTGGATGAGAAGGCCTTGCTCGCACTCCACTTAAGGGGAGTTTAAGTGGAATAAACATAAGTTTTTCAGGAGCTCTTCTCTACCAAGTTACTTACTTTTAATTGCTGTTCACAAATATTGTATGATAAAACTGTGTGTTAAAACATTTTCTTGCTTAAAAAAATGTAAAACTAAGACAAAGATGATAAAATATTTGCACCATTTCTGTTTTGCAATAACATAAGAATTAATGATGAGTACATTTTTTTCTAGTTTCATATGAAATGTATCTTTAGAGATTTCAAAAATGTGAATCTATATCTAAAGTTCTTCTGTTTAGGTAAAGTTTGACATTTTAGCTGGAACTGTAATGATCAAGAAAACCACATGAGGGCACTATACCCTTTCTGTAGAAATGGGCTCCAAGGCTTTGCTTTATCCAAGCCAAGAGCAATGTCAAAACACATTTATTATGAGAAAATGCTGAGACATTAATCGATTTTCATATTTCTCTTGCTTTTTCACTATAGATTTCATGCTCTTTGGCCCAGTGAATGGTATTTGAGCTTGAGGCTGTCCACAGCAACATGACCAAGGTTCTCTCCTGAATGAAAGGGTGGTGATTTCTGTAAATGAGCAGGGCACTATTCCCTTAATTAAAAAGCAGCGGTTTGCTCAGTGACAGAGCCAAAGACTGAGCCTGGGGCAAACAGAGAGAAAGTGACACACTGAACTCTTGCTGGAGCCAAAGCCTTATGCTTTTTGGAAGCTTAGAAAAAGAAGTGCATGCACTTTGTTCATCAAAAACACAGTGGGGAGACTTTCCTGTTCAGATAATTAATCACAGTTGGGTGACGGGGAAGTGACATTTAGCAGAAGCTTAGATAGGTAGAATGAATGAACAGTCTATGCCATTTAGTCTAGATAGTCATCATTAGGTTTTGGTATCCACTGCATTGTTCTGAGCTCTGTCATGCCATGCAGAAATATTATGGTGATATCCAACATTCTTCAGAGGATTTAACAGCATCCAGGGAGATAAAGCTGCACGGATCTTTGTCACCAGAATTTTCGGATGTGTGTTTCCGGTATAAAAGACTCGAAATATTGAGTTTGTCTAAATATATAGACAATGCTTTCTTTCTATGAGAGATACAGCACGTCCAAGATCCCCCAGATTGGAGGAGGCTCCACAGGCATCTGTCATAATACGATTCAAATAGTTTAAAAGTGTCCAGCACATTCATTTTGTTGTTATTCTTTTTCTCAGGCCCGTGAGAGCTTGCACATGTTGTAGCGTGTCAATGCAATGGAAGACAATGTGGCTGGTGTTGAAAGGTTTGAAAACAAAAGCTCCACTGTGTCGGTACCTCTGTTTTTCTGTCAAGCAGCTGAAAATGAAGACAGTCTAAATATTGTTTTCACTGTGGTGCACTCACCTCATAAGGCCCCCCCCCACCCCCTTCAAGTTTAACACACCAGCCAGATGTGGAGAGAAAAAGACAAGAGAGCTGAGAACAAGATGGAAGAACACGGAAGGGAAAAAAGGCACCAGACAGTACTCAGCACAGGTGAATAAATTGTTTATGAATTGTTTTGCAACTTTTTCAGTTCTTCCAAGGCACAGAGTAACTAAGTAAAACTTACCAGAAAAGCTAAAAATACAGGAAGCCTCCCTCCCTGTACTGATGTCTCAATGCTTCTATTCAAGCCCCTTGTAGTCACACTGCTCAAATTTAAACTTCATCACCACCCCTACAGACAACAAGCATCTCTGTACAGCTCTGACTTTCACCCCATTTCCCATATACCCCCCTCATCATTTCCTGTCTGCCTGCCAAATACTGTCTGCATGTTGTGTTCAAACTGCAGGGCCGCATTTAGGACCAATGGAATAAATGTGTTTTTCCTTTCATTTGCTCTTTCTGCTTCTCTGAGACTCCTTTTATTGCCTCATAACAAGCTATGTTCTTGTTTCCCACCCGTACAAAGCTGTAGTGGATGATGCCGAATGGGAAAAACAGTTTCATAGTAGAAACTCTCTGCCAGCTGGCTGCATCCTAATTGAAAGACACTTATTGTGAACATGGAAGGCCACATTTTAATCCACATGCTGCAGTCTAAGTAATTTTACAACATCTCAGACACTGCTGCAGCAAGCTCTGCCTTTACATTTCAAATATTAAAGCTTACAAGGGAAACTGAGGTCACAGAAGTGACGTAAGGGCCTAGGTATAAATCAGAGAACTCCCACCTCACACAGATCAAGAGACTAGTTGGCCACTGCCTGGCAACCACTGGTTGGAAGGGAATTATTAGTATTCCTCAACTGGTTGCTGGACGTTGCTGGCAGTCACAGTGCAATTCATTGTAAAGCCCCAGTCATGGAAGTCTGTAAGTCGTCAAGGGAAAATGTGTATCCCCCGACCAGCTGACAAATGGTTGCAGGAGGTTCCTGGATGCTGCCAGATGAAATTAGTCACAAAGAGGCTGGTTTCTAGGTTGTTGTAACTGAGGCTTAAGTCTAAGGCCTGAATTATGCTTCTGCGTCGAGTTTTTGCAGGACCTATAACTGGAAGTTCCCTCTGAACCCTACGTGGCATCCTACAATGTAACCTGATGTGCACCTCTTGAGAAATGTAACTACACTTCGGGTCGATGCAGCCCACAAGGATTGTGATGACAGAGTAGGGTTCAGAGAGGTTTCTGGTTACATACGTAGGAAAAGAACTGACACAAAAGCATAATTCAGGCCTAACTGTGTAGATTATATTAAGAATGCCATTTAAATAGTCTGACATTGAGAAATAGGCTTATTTGTTGCTGAAAAGATTTATGCTATTCCTATTTGCTAACCTAGTTGAGCCTGGAAACAGGGTTTGGTGTGAGGGTAAACCAAGGAACAGGGGGTTAACTATAAAGACTTAGAGGTGCTGGAAGGTGAACTATGTCATCTTCGGACAGAGTAAGCTCCCAAACATTTTCTATATTGTCCTATCCCCCCCCCAAATAGTACCTCTAAAGTTGTTAATATCTTTTTAGAGGAAACATAAAATCTTATTGTGCAACTGAAAGGTCAAATTCACACATACAATTCTATAAATATATAAATTTAAAACATTTAATCTTATAGAACTTTCCAGAAACTTACCATGATTGTTAGCCACTGAGGCAAACATTACAGTAGATGCTGCTGTATGGGTGACATTACTGAGTCAGTTCACTTCCCACTATTGCATTTGTGCTGGCAGCATCGTGCTGCAGAGTACAACACACTTCACACATACAGCATAATGTAAAAGGATCTCTGTTTCATACTTCTACCTCTTTTATATGTAGGCCGACATTTATTTAAAAAGAACCACAGAACACACTAACTGGAGAAGGACAAATAATGAATGGTGTGAATGAAGTACTTACATTAACAACCCCTGAATTTGAACCTGAATACATCCTGAAAAATATCCTAGTTCATTTAATAGTTTATCTCGCCTCTCATAGTCTAATCTATCACAGCAAAAACTATCAGCACATGTTCTTTTGTACAGTGCTGTACAATCACTGCCACATTACAAAAATACACTGAAGGAGCTCGCTATCATTTCGCTGATATAGTTGGCTGTAAAACCTTTAATGCGTACTGTAAACACTAGAACCTTTTCCCTGCAGCTTTTAAGTCCTTACAGCGGTACTGAAACAATGAACAGCATATCAAGACTGAAACTTCATGAGCCCTGAAAGATATCAGAATACATTTCACATCACTTAGGATCCCAAACGAAACAAACAGCTTCGTAAAAATCTCACTTTCCAACAGAGGTAAACAATAATGCAGCTTATGATGAATTAGTGTTACATGTGGCAGCTGGAAAATGCAGCTTACAGGTAGGGAAAATACACATCGGAATTAAAATTTCCCCTCCCTTCTTCCAGAAGTTTTAAAAGAATGTAATAAGGTGTACTCCCACTGGAACAATGAACTGTTTGTAGCAGTGAAGACTTGGATGCAGTCCCAGTCAAAATAAACTGAAAATCTATTAATACACCACACATTTTCTGCAGAGAATAAAATTATAATCTTTAAACAAACAACCAATTTTTGTTCATATTCCTCTTCTTAACAATATCTAACAGATGCAATACGGCAGCTTTGGCCCATGTGGATTGAAAAGTTGTGCAAGTAGTCAAAGAGGTTTCTGAATTTTAACAACTCTCGGCCAGATGTCACTACATGAAAAGTGAAGTTTGATTAACAAAACTTAATGATTTCACTTCTCTTTTTAAATTTTCTCACAGCTGAAAAGTGCCCCGGTTTTAGAATGACATGTTTATGTTGTTTACAGAACTGCTGAAGGAACTGAGCTGAAGCTGAGGCTGGTTTTCAGGGAAATTGACTTCCATTTCACATAATAAAATAAAGAACAAATAATAAAAATGAAAGAGGATCCATTATACACATTTTAAACATCACATTTTTATTCTGGGATTCTACTGAGTCTTTGCATTGTGCACGCTTTCAATTGTTCATCTCTCTGACACCGTGCTCTTGTCTCTGGAAGTCACACACACACTAAACCCACTACCCCCTGGCTGCCTGCCTCTCGCCTGGCTTCCACATCCAAAACCCTTCTTAAACAGGGACTGTAAACCCCATCTCCACATCTCAGAGATGCAACTGCCTGTACCTGATGATCAGAAAGGAAATTTGTGCTGACGTGACCTTAGTTTGGCACAAATGTAAAAATGCAGATGTAAAACTTCCCTTACAGTGTATCACAAAAGTGAGTACACCCCTCACATTTCTGCAGATATTTAAGTATACCTTTTCATGGGACAACACTGACAAAATGACACTTTGACACAATGAAAAGTAGTCTGTGTGCAGCTTATATAACAGTGTAAATTTATTCTTCCCTCAAAATAACTCAATATACAGCCATTAATGTCTAAACCAGCGGCAACAAAAGTGAGTACACCCCTATGAGACTACCACCTGTAAATGACCAAATCGAGCAATGCTTGTCATTTCCCCTCCAAAATGTCATGTGACTCGTTAGTGTTACTAGGTCTCAGGTGTGCATAGGGTGCAGGTGTGTTCAATTTTGTAGTACAGCTCTCACACTTCTCATACTGGTCACTGAAAGTTCCAACATGGCCCCTCATGGCAAAGAACTCTCTGAGGATCTTAAAAGACGAATTGTTGCACTACATGAAGATGGCCAAGGCTACAAGAAGATTGCCAACACCCTGAAACTGAGCTGCAGCACAGTGGCCAAGATCATCCAGCATTTTAAAAGAGCAGGGTCCACTCAGAACAGACCTCGCGTTGGTCATCCAAAGAAGCTGAGTGCACGTGCTCAGCGTCACATCCAAGTGCTGTCTCTGAAAGATAGACGCAGGAGTGCTGTCAGCATTGCTGCAGAGATTGAAGAGGTGGGGGGTCAGCCTGTCAGTGCTCAGACCATACGCCGCACACTACATCAAATTGGTCTGCATGGCTGTCACCCCAGAAGGAAGCCTCTTCTGAAGTCTGTACACAAGAAAGCCCGCAAACAGTTTGCTGAAGACATGTCAACAAAGGACATGGATTACTGGAACCATGTCCTATGGTCTGATGAGACCAAGATTCATTTGTTTGGTTCAGATGGTCTCAAGCATGTGTGGTGGCGATCAGGTGAGGAGTACAAAGATAAGTGTGTCATGCCTACAGTCAAGCATGGTGGTGGGAATGCCATGGTCTGGGGCTGCATGAGTGCAGCAGGTGTTGGGGAGTTACATTTCATTGAGGGACACATGAACTCCAATATGTACTGTGAAATAATGAATCAGAGCATGATCCCCTCCCTCCGGAAACTGGGTCGCAGGCCAGTGTTCCAGCATGATAATGACCCCAAACACACCTCTAAGACAACCACTGCTTTATTGAAGAGGCTGAGGGTAAAGGTGATGGACTGGCCAAGCATGTCTCCAGACCTAAACCCAATAGAACATCTTTGGGGCATCCTCAAGCGGAAGGTGGAGGAGCGCAAAGTCTCGAATATCCGCCAGCTCCGTGATGTCATCATGGAGGAGTGGAAAAGCATTCCAGTGGCAACCTGTGAAGCTCTGGTAAACTCCATGCCCAGGAGAGTTAAGGCAGTTCTGGAAAATAATGGTGGCCACACAAAATATTGACACTTCAGGAACTTTCACTAAGGGGTGTACTCACTTTTGTTGCCGCTGGTTTAGACATTAATGGCTGTATATTGAGTTATTTTGAGGGAAGAATAAATTTACACTGTTATATAAGCTGCACACAGACTACTTTTCATTGTGTCAAAGTGTCATTTTGTCAGTGT
>JAMQGT020002311.1:0-10676 GCA_024447675.2 Pterophyllum scalare | reverse complement strand
TATTGCTACACTAAGATAACAAGCCACAACACACTCACAGATATTGGAATAGATAGAGCTGGTATTGAGATGGTATTGAGTGAGCTAAAATTACAAAGAATTTGGGTGCTGCATTGTCAGATATGCTCAGTCCTTACATGTGAATCGAAACCAGACGAGGACTCAGCACAGTGGCAAAATTCACTCTAATGCTGTAACTCAAAATGTCTTGAGGGGCCTTTCACAGGAGGCGGTAGAGCGTAGGACTCTCATGGAGGACATTTTTAGTCAGAATGTGTAGAAGTAGATAAATGTATAAAAGCTAATTGTAGAGGAAAGTTTAAATAGAAGCATCCAGATGTGGTGTTTCATTGTGTATTTTAATAACATTTTATCCTCAAAATCATGTTCATGACTGAATGAGAGGGAACGCTAAAAGCCACACAACATAATCCAGAAACAAGTGGAGTGCATCTGTTTGTCCCTTGTGTGTGAGTGGGATTCAGTGACTCGCCTATTCAATAAAACCTGATTTCCCTCTAGAATTGTTGACAATGGCAGCCCTCAATCATCTGATTATGACTTAATTTAATCAGTTTCCTGAGGAGAAAAAAAAGAAGAAGCTGGAAATCCAACAGTGCCCTTGGGAAATACAGTGTGCTGATGCATTAAAGATATTGAAAGGAATTAGCTTTCTTTTTAACTGGTGCGTAATTATTTCATATTCCAAAGACTTGTCATTTGTAGGAAGTTACTGTTTACAGCAGAAATGATCTGGACTTACAGAATGCAGTTTATCATTAACAAAACTCTGTGTTTACAATACATTAGCAGTGAATAGGTGACCAGGAACAGTGGCCAAAGTGAAAAAAGCATTGCCGCCGACATTGTGCACAACTCAGCCGATGGTCACTCCCAGCATCTTCGGTTTGCTCTCTCCAGCAGTGACAGGGACAGGACAGCAGTGGCGGTGGCTGCAGTAGTGAAGAGGGACAAGCGTTCTATGAGTGCTAGCAGTGAAGAGAGCATGGGGAGCTGGTCTCATATAACCCCTGAAGATGACCCCCACGAGGAGACCAGTAGTTTTATCCACCTGAGCGAGGGGTCAGTAACCGCTGCTCTTTGATACCGCTCCAAACGCTGCTATTCCCACCCTCACCCCACTCTCATTGGCCCATCGCTACTAACTGTGTTCTCCTGTGCCAATGCCAATTTACTCCCTGCTGTTACAGTACCCACAACCTGCAAATGCAGTGTACGGCAAGAGAGCTCACTCTGCAAAACCATACAGGGGCAGATCTCCTACTGCAGTAGTAGGCTGCAGTGATAAAGAGCTGCTATGTCACATATCAAAAGGCCAGTTCATAACATCCACTAAACCATTCTCTGCTTCATCAAATTCTCATTTGTTTGCCCACCTAATATTATGAAATCACCATTGAAATAAGTTTATGGTATAAGATCCCACTTTTCCTTTAAAAAAAAAGTATATCACAATGAATAAAATCAGTAAGTTCTCAAACTGGATATTCAAATAAATTTCTAAAGGCACTGATATGGGTAGTTTATAGAGTTAAGAGGAAGTTGCACTGTGTTCAGTGAAAGAGTAGCTGTGCACACCACCATAACACTGCAACCTCTCCATCTACCTGCTTCCTTTAACTCCACCTCATCCCTGAGCTATGTTGTGACACAAGGGCATAGCTGCAAGCCTTGCCTGTCCACCCCTATCCACCTAACTGCCTCCAAATATCCTCATCCCCATTTTCAGACGGACAAGCTGCCAGGCAAAAATTCACCAGCTCTCCCAGCTTTCAGTGCCCAGTTCAGCTGCAGCTGCTATTTCTATGTTAATCACCAGCTAATAACATGGCCTGCATCCCCGCGCTTGGACATTGTTCTCGTGAGCGATCGTTTTGGATGTCGCGAGACATCGTTTAAATGACACTTCTGCTTTTTCCTCTCTCCGCTCTTCCTAGGAATGGGACCAGTAGCACGTCCAGCTTAGGCCTGGTAGACCTGGATTCTTTCTCTGATGTGCCCTCTCAAAGCACAGTAATCCAGTATGTTTTTGCTGTCACACATTTCTCATCATTGTGTCACTCCTGTGTCAACAGTGACATTTTTAATACACAGAGAAAGTTTGCCAGTAGTATTCTCTCTCAGACATGCCAGACAGAGATATCAAGCATCATTCCAGAGCAAATAATCATTTTTCTGTTTAATAAGCAAAAGCCTCTCAAGTTTGACTCATTTATTCTGTTCTGTTTCATTCATCTTAACAGCAAATTTTCAGGTTAACTGCATATAGTTAAATAAACAGAATAGTTTATCATTTTTGTGAAATATGCTTATTTGCTGTTAAAGAATCTGGGCTGCATGAAGTAAATCTTAGTTATATACAAGGATTCCAAAAAAGAATGCAATGATTTACAAATCTCACAAATCCATATTTTATTCACAGCAGAACATAGAAAACATACCAAATGTTTAAACTGAGAAAATGCATCACTTTAAAAAAAGTAATTTTGAATTCAATGACAGAAAAATGTCTCAAAATAGAGCCATGTTTACACTGTGTAGCGTGTTGTCTTCCTTTAACAGCAGTCCATAAACATCTGCGAACTGAAGATACCATTTGCTGGAAATTTGGGAAAAGAATGTGGTCCCATTCTTGTCTGATACAGACCTTTACTACTCTGCCTCTTTAAGAGGCTGTTTTTTAAACCCAGTCATCTTACTGACCTGTTGCCAATTGACCTAATCAGTTACATGTTACAGCTGTTCCTTAGTAACATCACTTCCTTTTCCATGCTTTTTTTTTTTTTTTGCTTCATTCCAACTGTTCTGAGCTAAGAGTTTTTATGAAACAGTAAAATTTAAACGTCTTCTGTTGTGGATAAAATATGGATTTATGGGATTTGCAAATCACTGCGTTTTGTTTTAATTTACATTTTACAAAGCATCCCAACTTTTTGGGGAACTGTTACATTGCATTCGGATTACTGAAGAACGTGCAACTTTTAGATGTGCTTGTCTGCAGATTTTGCTTCATGCTTTTTCTTTGTTCCTCTCTTTATTCTGAGCAAGTTGGTTATATCCCACACAGACATAGATGGTACCAATTTTCCCATCTAAGACCTTGTCTGAATAAACATGTCTCCCAAAATGTTGAGCTGTCATATTGTCGTATGTCACTGAGACTTTTAGTCTTCATTATTTTTTTTCCTTGCAGCGAGGAGACTGAAGAGGGGCCATCTGGCAGGAGCCAAAGAGACTGCATTTGGTGAGTGTAGAGATAAATTGTTGTCACCAGTAGTGTCATCTAGAGCCTGATGGATTTCTCGGCAGGTGAATATTTGCCAGTGCAGTGGTGTTGGCATTTATAATAAGTGTTGAGGTTGCATAGTTTGTCTGCAACTTCCCTGTTGGCAACACACGTGTTTGGAATGCTTCAAACACAACAGCCAAGTGATCCGAGCGGAGTCTGGCAGAGCATGAATGAGTAAATAAATAACCACACACAACAAATGTTAGCACTAGTTAATGTTTTTTTGTGTGAAAGAAAAAAGAAAAATATCGACTGATATGTCGGAACAGCAGATTTTTAAATCATCAGATATCAGTACTGGTCTTAAAATCTTACATTGGTCGGGCTCTAGTGTTATCCACTTCTCAGTTTAAACACCTCAACACTCATCAGGAACTCAATGGATTTGAAGTAGTGCCTCATTAATCCTCAGATATGTGCTTGAGTAAAAGCAGATTTAATTGTTCTGATTTTGATATGATCATAAAACCTTAAAAATGGTCCATCGTTCCAAAAGTCTCTCAATTTAAAGATCATTGTTTAATGACTTACACCACACCTCAAAACAAAACTGAGTCCAGGATTGTTATTGTACGAAGCCGAGCATGCCGTGTGACTCCACGCAAAGGCCTTGCACATTTCCTTTTGCAAGCTTAGAACAGGATGAGTTGTCTGTGCAATCCAGCACTGCTTTGATGGTAAGGACTTTCACCTAACATCAAGGTGTCTTGTGTAGCGCTGACTCGGACTACATTATGTCACGTTACCTTTGATCTGTCAGAGAGCACTTCAGTGAGGACAGCAGGCGACGGAAGCAGCGTCAGGGAGCTCTTGGTGGTAAACTGCGACCTTGAGCCAGAGTGTGTGGACTTGGAGCTGAGAGTGGCCCTACAGTGGATCGCTGCCTCGGAGCTGGGCCTTCCTGCTCTCTACTTCAGGAAGTCCAAAGAGAAGAGAGTTGCAAAGGTAGGGAGAGCTGTTGGCATATCAAAAAAATACCTTTATGAGCAGATCATGTTACTGATTGTATGATTCTGATTATTACCTCTATTGCTTGCTATTTTCTTACCTGATTTGAAATAAATAAATCAAACATGAGGCTCACGGTCCTGTTTCTTTTTGTGCTCTCTCTCTCAGTTCCTGAGGGTGGTCCACCTGATGTCTCAGAAGGCCTGGCGAATTGCAGACCTGTTCAGTGCTGTGGTTCAGTTCTGTAAGCTGCATGAGAAAGCGGAAGAGGCAGGCAAGTCTCTCCAGTCGAGCCTGTTTGATTGGCTGCTGGAGACACTTTAGGACATGCTTACCACCTCGCATCGCAAACACCGCAAGCTCACTCATTCTCTCGCATTTGTAACACGTTCCTGTTTGCCGTGTCCTGTCTCGTTAACACCAAGTGTCTCCTACTGCAAGCTGAAAGCACAACGCAATCGGCATACTTGAGAAATTCATACCTCTCACCCTTGTCCAGGTTTTTTTGGCTGTTCGCAGCTGCGATGGACCGATCTCCCTTTAAAAAGAGCATGTCCTTGCTTTCAGAGTTACAGCTCTGGCAAGATGCACAACATACAGCAAACTGTAGATGCACGGGTTGGACATTTCCTGATAGGAATGAACTAGCCCTCCAGTGACTATTTAAAGTCAGCAGGTTCTAACTGCTCCAGATTATATAAAAGAATATATATTTACAGATTCACTCAATCAAACCATGACTTTATTTATTCATTCATTCAGAGAAAGGCACCTATAGAACATATTGTAGGAAAATCAGGTTATAATCCTCCCGCACCTCAACATGCTCAAATCTTTTGTATTAAATCGACTTTAAAAAAAAAAAAAGGCTTTTAAAATCTAAGCCCAAGCTCTGATACTTTCTTCTGATAGCCACATTGAAGTGCACATTTACGTAATGTAAGCAGGATATCCATATTTTTGTTGTATTGATTGGCTAACGCACCACATCTGTTGTGACTTTGAAATTCAGTATGATATTTTATTCATGTTACTTGAGACGGGGTTATTTTGGACAGCTGTACTGTATATACTGTAGATTTGGAACTGCTGCACCTTGGAGTAGTGAACCGCTCTTTTAGCTTTTACTGTGTCTAAAAGACACAGTAAGGTTTGTAATGTTGAATTTGTATGTGGATTTGGTCTGTATATTTCTCTACTTAGTGGTAATCTCGTGTTACATCAGCACTGGGGGAGGGGAGCACACGATTCAGCTGTAAACACTGTCACAGTAGAAATGAATGTATTTATCTTTTGACATCAATAAATTTCTGTGATGTGAAATACGAGCAGTCCTGGTCGTTTGTAACATTCCAGGGGAAATAAAGATTCAGAAGATTCAGTGGTATGTTTATCCATACTAGTACCCCCCCCCCCGAAGCGCGTGCACACACACACACACACACACACACAGAAATACAGACAAGTGTGATCTCAGGTCAACACCAGGTAGGAAGTTATTAAGGTTCATCACTGTAGGTTGCTTTCAGAAAATACTGCTTAGTTACACATCACAGAAACATACTAATGCTAATTGACAGTAACCTTATATTGTAAGGTAAAGACCCTACAATATTAAAAAGACCCCCCCACCAAAAAAAAAAATAAAAAAAATCACACCCCTCTGACCAAGCACTTGGTGACAGTGGGAAGGAAAAACTTGCTTTTAACAGGAAGAATACCACCAGGCTTGGGGGGTATTTTTTGTGTGTGTGTGTGGGGGGGGGGGAGTCTGTGGAAGTGAGGGGAAAGAGAAGAGAGCAGAGAGAGATGGGGACAAAAAGACAAGGCAGTGGGAACAAAAATATTGACGAAGTACCTTTTACTTGGAAGCTCAGACACAGGAAATCTTGTACAATAAGTTTTGCACATGAAAAAATATTAAAAGTAAGGTACACTAAATGAGCAAAAGTACTGGGCCACGTACACATTGTATCTACAGGAGCTGCTTTGCCATGGAAACCCATGTCACGAAGGTCCCGGTGCACAGTTCTTGTGTCGATGTTAATGCCCGAGGAGGTTTGGAACTGTAGTTATTCAGTCAGCAGAGCGCTGGTGACTTTTACACACCATGTGCCTCAACACTACCCCAATCTGTAACTTTGTGTGGTCTGCCACTTCATAGCCGAGTTGCTAAGGTTCCTGAAAACAGCCACTTTGCAATAATAGAACTGACTTGTTGCAAACAGTGGCATCCTCTTAGAGTACCGTACTCAAATTCAGTGAGCTCTTTAGAACAACCCATTCTCTCACAAATGTTTTTAAAAGCAGACTGCATGGCTGGGTGCTTGATTTTATACATCTGTGGCAATGAGACTGAAAACACCTGAATTCAAAGACAATACTTTTGTCCATCTGCATAAAAGGTTTAAAGGCGCTATAGCTTAATCTAGATCTGGGATATCAATAAAAATCCATAGGGCTATATTTCAACAGTGAGCTTTCAAGGAGTAATTTGAGAATTTTTAAACTTCACAGTTTTCAGTCACATGATGATGCTGAGAGTTGGAGAGAAAAACACTGTTTCAGCATGCCAGCTAACACAAGACACTCCATAGAGCTGCCTGCCAATTTTCCATCTGCTTCAAACCACAAATCTCTTGATCAGCTCTCAAAAGAAGATAAAGATATCTGAACAAACAGCATGTTTGTGGATTTGTAATCCATATGCAAATACTGAGGCGTAGTTTTTTTTGGGTTTTTTTAAGCATTTCTTGTGATGAAAGTACAAAGAGACTGATCTTTCCGATCTGGGTGGGCCAATAAATTTGCACTTTGAGTGGTGAAGGACAATTCTTCATTGTCAAAGCAAAGTTGAGTGCTAATTAACTGTTAGCTAGCTACCTAACAATGACCCATGAGCCACTGGAGGTTTCAGGGTCAGTGTAGTCAATACTGTGGAGCAGTAGTGACAGGGTAGTACTATGTTGGTTAAGTATACACAGTGCGATATGACGTAAATCTAATCCGAGCTTATTTCCAATGCCAGCTTAAATTACTCACCACTCACAACCTTAGTGTGGACAAGGGGAAATTAATTAGAATTTTACGCTGCACTTGGATATGCAAGCAGTGCCATACTATGTGCTTTATAACTAGCTGTTAACTGAGTCTGTTGCATCCAATTGACAACTATTCAAAAATCTGGGTAGCAAACCTGGGAAGAAAAAAAAAACAAAAATGGTGGGAAACAGAGGAAAGCCTGTTTTTCCAATCAGATGGATCCTCCCGGAATTATGTGAAGTTACCTGAAAATTATGAATAAGCTTGTCAGACTTCTGTGCATGCAAAAACACAATGACAGGAGCCAGACTTTCTTATAATTAGTCATTTTTGAAGAGGTCTTGAGCAATAATTAATAATTAAGCAGTAATTCCCCAGTCCAGTCCTTGTACCTGACCATTTTCAGAGGTTTGTTTTTTGTTCTTGAAGCCGTTTTACGCTGACCTATGAATCATTCGAGTGTAAAAAAATGGATGAACCAGTGCTGTATCTAAACATAACAGACAACTTAGCAAATAACCAATTTTAAATTGTGTCTTTAGGCACTCTGTTACTAGCAGCCTGTTGCAAAAACACATCATTTGTTCCCATTTCTTTAGTAGAATCTGTGAAAAATGGCAAAGATAACACAGTTTGAAAGGCATAAAATGGTATGCCTTGGCATATCGCAGCTTGGTGTGCAACGTATCCTCAAAACCTTTGATGCAACTTAAAGAATATTTGAAGAAATTCCAACAAAGCCTGCCTAAGAGGGTCTAAATACTGACTTTTAAGCTTATTAGAATTGTACAAATTCTGTTTTCACCTTATATATTTTTATTTCCATGTATGTTTGCATTGTTCAGTAAATCATAACCCATTTTCCTAGTAAAATATTAAAAAATGAGGGTGGCTCAAACCTTTGCACAGCACTGTATGATTTATAGCTAATCCATCTATGTCCCCACAATGTCATGCCACTCCTTGAACACAAAATAAACAATTCTTGAAGTTGTGCGTTTCAGCCCCTTCTAATGAGACTTTCTGAGCAAAGATCACAAAGTGTTGATGATTTGCAGAACCGCTTTAACCTCACACAGATGTTAAAAATTCAACTGTTACAACAGTTTTAGGTTGTTTTTTTAAAAATGTTTGTTTGTTTTGTGGCAGGCCACAATTAAACAGATATAGAACGGATGATATCTGGCAAACACAAATTGATTGTTGTGTCCATGTAAATGCCATCCTGAGCCTCTGGTGGGTCGGGGTAGCAGTCAGTACCAGATCCGACATGTGTTATCCTTGCTGCCTGCAGGGAAACACAACAACAAATGCATAGAAGGACACAACTGCATACTTTTCATCTAAAATGTGCAATTAAGCATATGTCAATGGCTTGCAATGAAGAGTATATTCACTGCCTATGGCTCCACTTTAACAGTGTGTGGGTTTTGTGTGTCGATGGTATGTACCTGTAATGATTGTGTCACCCTCGTAGTTGAAGATGCAGGAGAAGATCTCATCTGTGTGCCCCTCCAGGACTTGCAGACAGACTCCAGAGTGAGCATCCCACAGCCGAGCTGTCTTGTCTGAGCTGGCTGTGAGGACTCTGGTGCCCTGGGGGCTGAAGCAGATCTACCAAGAGAGGCCAGAGCCAGGACAGTTAGCCTTTTTCAGAGCAGGGGAGTGTGCAACATTTGCAACAAAGTGCTGAATAAGAGATTATGCCTGAGAAAGTGGAAATGACATGATGGGTGGAAATGAGTGAGTCTAGACCAATTTTACCACATCAGCAGCATTACTCCACAGAGGTCATTCAACTTAAAATGCTTAAGGACAATAAAGGCACCAGTGGAAGTACTCAGAGATGATATTGGAGTGTTATGAAAATAATGGCTGATTGTGTTATAGTCTGGGTTTATCATTCCCTGAGTGGTTTTATATCCTAACAGTGAGGTAAAGGAAGGGATGATTAAATGAAGTTGGCTCTAGATGGCCATGAAAGTAAAGTATGTATTTTTATTAAAATTCTAAATTCAGTGCCAACGAGAGACCCCAGACAGGAAATGGAAACTGTCTAGAGAAGAAGCTGGCAAGGACAGAAGACCGGGGGAAGAAGCTGTGGGTGGAAGCTATGACAGGTGCCGAAATGGAAAGATGATGTATTAAAATGGACAGTGAAGAAAAAGATCAGAAAAGAGTTCAGGAGCGAGATGCCAATAAACAAGGCCGATGTTGTGTCTCAGTTCTATATTGCATATTAATTCTAACGTACACAATATTGCCAGAAGTATTGGCTCGTCTGCCTTCACACACATATGAACTTGAGCGGCGTCCCATTCTTAATCCATAGGGTATAATATGATGTCGGCCCACCCTTTGCAGCTATAACAGCTTCAACTCTTCAGGAAAGGCTTTCCATAAGGTTTAGGAGTGTGTTTAAAGTGTGTTTGTGAGGTCAGACACTGATGTTGAACAAGAGGGCCTGGCTTGCAGTCTCCGCTCCAATTCACCATAATTTGTTCTATTGCATGAAATTGTCTAAAATGTCTTGATTAAATTAAGAGTTAATTTCACTGGAACTAAGTGACCTAGCCCAACTCCTGAAAAACAACCATCCTCCTGGCAACCGCCAAACCCAGACCCGTCCATTGGATTGCCAGGCAGAGAAGCGTGATTCATAAGCCATATTTACTGT
Organism: Pterophyllum scalare; assembly: GCA_024447675.2. Classification (NCBI taxonomy): domain Eukaryota; kingdom Metazoa; phylum Chordata; class Actinopteri; order Cichliformes; family Cichlidae; genus Pterophyllum; species Pterophyllum scalare. The sequence goes on along the minus strand of JAMQGT020002311.1, from coordinate 699 downwards.
ATTTAGTCTTTGTAACGTCATCTAGTTTACATGGTCACCAGGCTGCACTGGCGCTTCTTTGGTATGACAAAACCTGTGTCACCTTGTTGATGCTCAAAGCCAAGAGAGATATTTTTGTTGGTTAGCTGCACACACTAACCTAAACTTCCTATTAAACTCTGGAGCATGATGTAAATGGTACTTAATGAAACAATGATTTTCTTCATTATGATGACATTTTGGCTTGAATTAAGGGAAAGAATGAAGCTAATAAAGTATCTAAACTAGGAAAGAGTCCTCTTAGTACTCTTGAAAACAGATGCACAATTTCCTGATACAAGAAGCTACATTTTCCACATAGAAATATACGCTGCTCAAAAAAATAAAGGGAACACTTAAACAACACAATATAACTCCAAGTAAATCAAACTTCTGTGAAATCAAACTCCACTTAGGAAGCAACACTGATTGACAATCAGTTTCACATGCTGTTGTGCAAATGGAATAGACAACAGGTGGAAATTATTGGCAATTAGCAAGACACACTCAATAAAGGAGTGGTTCTGCAGGTGGGGACCACAGACCACTTCTCAGTACCTATGCTTTCTGGCTGATGTTTTGGTCACTTTTGAATGTTGGTGGTGCTTTCACACTCGTGGTAGCATGAGACGGACCCTACAAGCCACACAAGTGGCTCAGGCAGTGCAGCTCATCCAGGAT